>VZUI01065806.1:0-75471 GCA_013401135.1 Cettia cetti | reverse complement strand
TCTATCTATCATCTATCTATCTATCTATCTATCTATCTATCTATCTATCTATCTATCTATCTATCTATCTATCTAATCTATCTAATAATCTTTCAATATCTTCCATTTTATTCTGAAATTTCTTTTCTGGTACTCAGGGAAATTCTCTTTGTGGAGTCACCTACCTGAACCTGAGAGATGATATATTTTTTGACACTGAGCTGGAACCACCAGGCAGCCAGGCAGCCTGAGGAAAAATTTCCCCCTCACTACTTTCCATGACTAAAATCTTCATTTTCACACCATGCTATCAGAACATGTTTTACTCACAGTTGTAAGATTTTACTTATGTAGATGTAGTAATTCAGTTTTTCTTCCCCTCTGAGAGATGGGCTAAAACACCAAAACTAATAAACAGCTACCTGGAGAAAATTGGGAAAATGCTTCCCTTTGCAATAGCCTGTTCACACAGCTTTGAATGCATACACTTGTAACAGATAGGAGGTTTTGTTTCAGATACACATTACTGCAACAGTGACATATCACAATTTCTTAGTCTACTGAAATATCATAATTGTTTATTTTCTTTATGTTTGTAGAGTCTTCTTCCTCTGTTAACATGTTCCCAATGGACTATTTTATTAGCTCATATTGTTTTTGCGCTTGATTGCTTGATAAGAATTACATTTATGGTTGGACTAAATTAGAATTTATTTTTTCAGTTTCTACTTTAATATATATTATTAGCATGAGTACTTATAATACTTATAAACATATTATATATTCAAATAATATAAATTATGAAAAATGTATAGTTCTGATATTTCTAATTTCTAAAAAATATGTTGGAGTATTTCAGAGTTGCAAGGTGTAAGTAGAGATGATCATTCATGAGCAGCATGGACAAAGGTAGTGTACAGAGAGCTTTTATCCAATAAATCACCTCTGTGGCAACTGCTTAACAGCATGCTTAGGAATAACCCATTGACTTTAGCTGCTATTGTTTTGGTGCTGAATTGGTCAAACTGGCTTTTTCCATCCTGACTATGGCACATCTTTGCAAAAACATTCTGTGATTGGTCTCCTCTTGTCTGGATTTGAGTCAAGGGTTGTAGAAAGGGATGTCCCAGCTATTGTCTGGAGGGGCTTTGGGTGGGTCAGCAGCAAAGCACAGAGCAGGATGTCAGAGGCAGGCCTGAAGGTGACTGTGTGAATTTGCCTGCGTGATGGAGCTGATGGGGGGCAGCACTGGCAGGGGGCTGATGTGGCAGGGTGGACTGCAGCCCTGGGTGCTTGGGGTTAGGACCAGTGCTAGCGGTGGTTAGCCAGCAGTGCTCAAAAATTTTAAATAAAATGCAGTTTTCTAACTGAAATATGTCCATCATGAGATGTACTTGTGAAGGAATTAAAGTGCTCTCTGCATTTTTGACCAGATGATGAAGCACTTTCCAATGCAACAAACAGAGCGGCATTTAAGAGCTTTTTTTTATTGATGTACTATGCAATATATACTAGTAGTTGGGTGTTCCTGTTTCAGCCAGGACACTCTAAGAATTTGAGGGCTTGTGGAATGCCTGTGTATGTAAATGCCCTTCTCTAATCCTAATCAACCTCTTCTCCACCCACCAGTGTCATCTGGGGCAGCTGTCACACAGAAAGGGACCATTTAATGAGGTGTAAGAACAGTGTGTATACTCCATATATTTACCCAGACCTCTCTTCTGCATACTCAGGATTTTGGAGGTCCTGCATTGCCAAAGCACTTTGGAGATTTCTATAATGGGAAATAAACTTGGCTAAACTCCTGCTCAGGCTTATGTCAACTGTGGTTGTGCTACATGGCTCAGTCACTGCTGCCACGTGGTGTAGGTCAGTTTGTCGCGTCTGACTATGGGCTACTCTGTGCCTGTTTTGTTTCCTCTGTGTGCAGTGGTTATCCCACAGTGGTTATGTAGAGAAATTAGCATACCAAGCTGCTGTGCTCTGAAACCCCTTATATTTCTATGAAAACACAGGAAAAAATGAGTCCTTTCATAGAAAATGAAAAATTTAAACACAAACTACAGGAATCCCTAGACTGGCAATTGCATCAGCAGCTGTTGACACTTCCAAAGCAGAAGTCTGCAGATCAGAGAACCTGATCAAGACATGGATATGCCTTGCTTTGTGCCTGTTTGTGGTATGAGGAATGGGAACAAAACTGTGACAAGTGAACATATGACATATGCAGGATTCCTTTTTCTAGATTTATTGGGGTTTTTTTCTGAAAAAAGAAAAAAATACGGCGTTAAGAGAAGCAAAACCTTGCTGGCCGGTCTGAATATGTTTGAGAGAGGGAATCAGCACAATTTTTGCCTCCCTTGGTAGTGAGCTGTTCCATGTATTTCGACACATGTTAGGTGTACCAAAACCCCTGGTTAAGTTGTCTCACCGAAGTTGCCTGTGGACGGTGGTGCTGTCAGATACCCAGTGCCTTTGCTTAACAGAGCTCAAGGTCTTCCTTGGCTGCTCCCTGCAGGAGGCTGGCGCGGTTTCCCAGAGGCGTTGTCCCTCCCAGCTGTGCAGGAGCCTCCCCTCACGGCCCGGCTGCCCACAGCTGTGCCCGGGGCCGCGCTGCCCTGCCCGGCTGTTGCCCCGAGCTCTCTGCCCGCCGCCTTCCTCGCCCTCAGGGCGGGCCGAGGGGGGATATTCCCGCGGGTGTCGCAGGATCCCGCAGCCAGGGGAGCTTTCCGCAGGAAGGGCGGGCGGGGCCCGCCAGCAACCTGTGCCCGAGCAGCCAGGCTGGGCAGAGCCGGGGCTGTTGGCCAGCTCTGCTGCAAGGACGTGGGTGCAGTGGGAGGCTGTGGCATCTCGGGAAGCCCTGGTCCGCTGGCAGGCACCGCACGGCCCGGGAGGAGGGCCGGGGCTGTCGGCAGGCGTGGTGCCGGGGGTGGAGGTTCGGTTCGGAGCTGCCGTGGGAAGGAAGGGCTGGGGCGGCGGTGCCTGGGCGTGGGGCTGATGTCCTGAGGGAAACCTGCTCATCACCGTGACCTGTGGGTGCCATTGCCAACGCTGCCAAGTGTGCCGCGCTGCCATTGCCCCAGCCTCACCTGCCTGCTGCGTGGGGGTGCAGGGTGCAGTTGTCACACATAAGCAATGCTTGGATCCCCCAAATGACAAATGAGACTGAGGCGGGCACGATTAATTAATTGGTACCCAGCATCTTCTTGCACCGCCCTATAAGAAACGCAATCTGTTGATATCAAGGCGGTTTTGCCCTCTGTGTGTGAAACCAGTCCTTATGGGAGGAGGGGGAGGGCAGACAGGCAGAGAGCTCTGCCCGGGGGTAAGGAGAGAGTGCTGACAAAGGGGTGTTTGGGCTGGGTAGCACCTGAGTCCTCAGTGCCTGCTGTGGGGTGACCACACGCCTGGTCAGGATCCGGAACGTGCTGCAGTAACTGCAGGTCTCCTTGGGAAAGAAAATCTGTCGTGGTTACATAGATGTCAGCCAAGGAATGCCTACTAGTGATGCATAAAATCTGTCCCCTTTATAGTTTACCACTAAGCAAATTTAATCTTCTAATGTATTTCCCCTTGAAGTCACCAAGCCAGACAAGGAAATAAAGCTCCGTAGTTCACAACTGAGAACGTGTAAATGTTACTGAAAAGCCAGGACGTGGTGGGGGCTATCGCCGGTGGGGGACTGTCCTTCTCCGCTGACCTGGGCGTAGCCGCCTGCCTTTCTCAGCATTGTTCCTCCTACCCTTCGAGCTGGGGGGAGAGGAACTCTCACCCCGCAGCTCCCACTGCCCGCAGCCCCTGGCCCTCCCCTCCTTCCTCACCCTCTGCACGAGACTTGCTGCCTTCAGTCAGAAAATCTGCTGGGCTTGGCACAAACACCTCCTAATGTAAATATCAGAGGACTACAGAAAGCCTCTCTGTTGGTGCCGGTTCTTCTGAGCCATACTTTCAAAGTGCTGACTGTGTTGGTTCTTATCGTAAGTCAGTCCCAGCAATTAACTTTCTTTTGATCACTTGGGCGTGTGCTTTTTTTTTTTCTTTTTAAGTGCACTTTCAATAGCAGAAAAATGTAGTGACCAAATACATTACCACGAGATCTTTAGTTTAAAGGAAATGAAACTTAAGCAGATGTTATCAAACTTCTTCATAAAAAAAAGTTTTAAATTGCAATTTTATAGATGAAAATAATAATGAGGATTGTTACTTAAAAATAGGAAATTTAGGTGTGTGTAGGATCATGAGAAAACGGCACAAAGATTTTGAATGCAATGGTTTGAAGTTCGATGTAGTTTACTAAGCTGTATCACATAAGAAGCTGTAAAAATGATTGATGAAGACTTTTTCCCCACACAGATATGGTAGCTGAGTGCTAACACCCCTGAATGTGTAGCTAATTAGGTGTGGGCAAGTACTGCACCTTGTTTCCAAGCGCTTGTATTCCTGGCAACATCATGCAGCCATCAGTCTCTGCTATTGAGTCCCAAAGAATACAAAAGCTTTTCTTGTTAGGAGACAGGTGCTCAATGGGACTCCCTGGGATTTTCTGTCCTGGACTTTTCTTTTTCCCTCTGGGCAGCTGCATGTCACAGGATGTTGCTGTACTACCCCAGAAGCATTCTGCTCCCTGGATGTTAGACTCATCCTGAGTATGAGTGGATTTATGAACAAAATGAGAGGTTTTGTTTTGGTATGAAGTCTAGCTCTTGACAGTAACAATTTTCCTTTTACAAACTTTCAGCAGACTAGAGCATGTCCCACTGTTCACTGTAGTCAGGAATGCCTGTGGTTAGTTTTGTTGAGCAACATTACATTTCTGGGGTTAGCCCTCCTGAGTCACAAAACATGTTGTTTTTTTACTGCAACCATGAATACGAACAACCTTCTCCATCCCCCCTTCCCCATTTTAGGAACCTAGACCTCAATCTTCTTAAAGGGTAAGATAACATGTGGCAAAAATGTTGCTGTAAACTTTTTGATGAATATGTCACCAGAATGCTCAGCTTTTCATGCAGTTTTTGGCAGCACAAGCTGGCTACCCTAGTTTGAATTCTTGGATACATTTGCTTGGCAATGTTTTTGGTATATAGAATGGTATTTTTGTTATTTGTATACATATTTCAGACTCATATAATTAAAACTAGGGACTATTTGTAGATAGCAGTTCCAGTGCTCCTCCTTGGAGAGTTCTTGGATAAGCTTGGGCAGGTATGTTTCCTAGTTGTTGAGGTTCAACCCAGACAAAAGTATCCATTTGGTTGCTGCTCACTGCAAAAGGAGATTTCTGCCACTCAAAATTCAGGGTCCTTGATGTAGCATCCTTGATGCTCCTTGATGTAGCATCTCTTGTAAGCATGTAATTTGTAGTTACTATGAGTTTTCTTATGCCATCCTCAGAAAATTGCATCTCTTGATTTGGGTAACCATAGAAATTGCAGGATTTGATTTCATAGTTGCTTGGTGGTGGTGACTTAACATGTTTTCTGACACCATGGTAAATGCAATTTGACTTAAGACCATAACAGCTTCTATATGAATCAATTGAAGGTCTAGCCAATTCACTGTCCTATTGCAAGCAGTGGCCTGCAAAAAGTACTTAAAAAAAAAAAAAAGGATGAGAAACAGGAGATGTAGGAAATGATTATCCTCACCTCCAGTAACTGATAGTTTAAGAATTTCCTGTGCTAGAATTTGCATCCGGACCATTGTGTCTAATAGCCACCAGTGGGTTTATCCTCCACAAATTCCCCCCTTTTTTTCAATTCCTTTTATGCTGTGGCCTCCACAACTTCCTGTGGTAATGAATTCCACACTCCAATTAAGAAGCTATGTGGAAAAAGCATTTCCTTTCGTTTCAACTGGATTTCTTTTGGTGCCTACTTATTTATGTATTGTGAGAAGTCACGAAGAATCCCTCTCTAAAAATCATTCTGGCATTTATCATTTTGTAGTCTCCTACCATATTCTCTTCATATTTTGCTTTTTTTTATTTCTTTTTTTTAATGATATTTGATTTAGTTTTCCTGTCTTCATGAGCCTTGCCAAGTAGTCCTCTTGAAGGAACCTGAGACTAACTCGATTTAATCAGAATGACAAACTGGAAAGGTCTAATGAAAAAATAAAAGAATTAATTGAGTCCTTCTGTTTAGAGAAACACTTCCAAACCCCATCATTATCCTGGACTTCTCTGTATGTAGCTTTTGCACTTCTAAATATACAGTGGGGTGGATTGGTATGAAAGTTGAGCTCTGGAATGCTTTTGTGTACTAGATTTCATACATGGTCTTGGTTAGCCTAGTTTATAACTGCATAACTGTAAGGTTATGTATTCATCCCCATATAATATTTTGCTTTCACTAGGATTTCATTAATTGCTTTCTTCAGGCCACCTGCTGTTCTTGATATTCTTCAGCAGATCTCCACAAGCAGCTTTAAGCTGGATAAGCCTATTTCAAATCAATTTGATTATATTGAACAGTTCGAGCCACAAAGACTGTAAACTGGCCTCTTTTCTGATCTGCTGAGTGCATCTGTGCAGTAGTGGCAGGTATTAGTTAAACTGTCACATGTTACCTTTTTGGTACAGACTATTTCTTCAACTATAGATTCACATGAGGACTGTGAGTCTGGGCTTGAACAGAGCAATCATCTGCAATTTATCGGCATTCAACCAGGCCTTAAACGCAGCTACTTCCTGAGCAAGGCAGAGAAGCCAATGAATGCAACTTTCCCTATACCAGGCAACCCAAATGGAGACAGGGAAAGCATATGGTTTTTTAAAAAGAAAAATGTCTTATGATCTGTGTATTAGTTCACATAGAGAGACACACTTCTGCTGCTCCTAAAAGTGTTTTTGTAGTAATCCTGCATGTGATAAGTCCTGTTTTCTGTACCTGGGTTAGACTGTGTATCATGAGAAGTTGATGTATGTAGAACTGGTCAGCCAAACAAGAGGAGCTGCAACATAGCATGATGACTCTTGGCTTTTTTATTTGCTTGTTTACAGGTAACTTTTACAACCCTTTATTACCTTTGTGATTGAATTTTGGGAGTATGGGTTTTAATTTACTTACATTTATATCTGTGGATGAGGCTGCATGGCAGATATGTCATTTCCTGTAAAACATTATCATGTCCAGGAATGGGAAAAAGAAGTTCTGTCAACATTAATGCTCTTACCTTTGTTTTCTGCCTGCATGATAAATACATTGTTAAATCCAGTGAAAGAGAATATTTTTTCTCTTTTCCAGACCAGCACATAAGAGAAGTGCTTCTGATCTGTCATGCTGAGAGATCCTGTGCTGATAGAAGTTACAATATTTCAGCATTAAAACCAATACAGAAAGTACAACAGCCTGACTGAAGAGGTATTTCAGGACGTTTTTCCTTCTAGTGGGAAATGTTTACATCATTTTAGTCAAGCAGGATTTTAGAGATCGTTGTATTTAATTACCACAATTTAACACTTGCACTAACATTACATTCACAAATAAGAAAAAAAAAATCCATATGTTTTACCATAACAGATGATAAATAAATTCACTTACGTATAGAAGGGGAGAATCAAAATTCTTCAGATAATTTTTCTGTTCCCAGGCATATGTTAAACACTGAGAATATAAAGGTCTATAAGCTAAAGAAAACAGTATCAGACGCATGATACACTGAAAAATTCAGGGCACAGCTCTCTTTATAATGGAATGATTACAAATATTTACCAAGATCATGACAGCATCGCTGTGACTTACGTATGTGACAATATTGGTGGACATCACTGAAAAGGGTATTTTTGCAGATGAGATTTTAATGAAGGCAGAGGGGTAGAGATTGCCTGACTTTCAGCTGGGCAGGTTTCCTAGCTGGCCTGTTCAGTATGTGCATAATTTGCTTCCAGTTTCTACCCTCTAGAGAAACCTGTTCACTCTTCTATGATCCTAAATGTATCAGCACTCCTGGAAATACCAGTGGCTAAGAATAACAAGAGAAAATAAAGCCAAAGGCCTTAATGTGTTAATTGTTTGCAGAATGTTCCCAGTGCCAGTTTCCTTACTTTCTCCATGAGCTGGGACTTTTTGTTAAATTCATGGAAATTCTCCCTGCTGTTTCCATAAAATGTGGGTACTTTTTCTGAACTGAATCTCCTCTGCAGTTGCATGGTGTGGGTGGCAAAATGCTGAAATGCCTTTTAACTAATCTCCCCAGAATCGTGTTTATGGGATAATGCAAAGGCACAGTTTTGGAATTACACTCCAGCACAGCTGTCCTGTGGGAAATCTCTTGCCAGAGATGTATTTATGGGAATGGCATGGAAATAGCTCATCAGTGCTTCTCTTGACTGTGGTCTTTTCTCTGCTAGCCACGGGTCTGTCGATGAAAAAGATGACATGTGAAAGAAAGAGATGTGGGAACTAAAATCCTTTGTATCAATGGTAACAGGGGTCCTGCCAGTTCCAGAGGGAGAATTGCTTATTTTATGTAATCAGAGGAGACTCTAAAAAGAAAATGGCAAATGAAAGGATTTTAATGAGAGAGAAAACCAACTGTTATTCCAACTGTAAAGGTCAATTTACATGACACTGACGAGATGTCTGCTTTCTAGCTTCTCTTAAACCTGAAATTTTCTGCCTTTACCTATTTGTGTATGCTCCTTGGGGTTTGTAAACCTGACAATATATTAGTGTTTTCAACAAGAAATCTGCAGAGCCCCAGCTGTAAGCAGTCAATTTTGCTCAACACAACCCCCACTCCCCTAGAAATTTCTTCTTGGGCTTGCTACTTGGACTATATTCGGTTTCAGTCCAGACTCTCAGTGGCAAAGATTGGTGACAGAGGCTCTGAGAGAAACTGGCCTCATTGAAAGATTTGAGTTAGCATGTCTTCCTTCTCCCAACAGTTAAATGTGGAATCATAACATTTTATGTAAGCTATAAAAATAAGTGCATTTTTAAAAGCTGTGGGCTGAAGTTCTTAGTGCATAAGTGGCTAAGAAAAGCCTAAAAATGTTAGAATATGGCAAGCAAGTGCCTGCATGTGAATTTGTACTTCCACCCCTCACTTTTCAGTACAGGACATATAACAGAGCAGCCATTGCAGTCACCCAGGTAATGTAAAACTAATTGCATAAGGAATTCAAGCTTCAGCCCAAGACAATTACCTGTTAAGGATGAGCTTTGAAACTTGGCACATTTTAAGGCAATCTCACTTGTACAAGACCTCACGTTTTGCTACTCTCTTTTAAAGCTTATTCTTGAAGGCAAACCTTTTAAATTGTTCTTATTTTCTAAGTAAGGTTGAACTTCAGGTACGAAGATGAGGAAGGCAGATCTTGACCAACCCCACTGGCTGCCTCTTCCAGGCTCTGTGTTTTTTGACAATGCTGCCCCAGTCAAAGACAGCTATTGGAACTGATCTCTGTGCTGAAATACCTGGACTCTGGCAGCCTCTTTGTTGTCTGATCCACATTCATGCCATCCTGATTATGTTTACAGTGAAGGCATTCTTGTCTTGTGTGCATCACACTGTTTCCTTTACATCTTCACAGGAATGAAACAATTGTCATTACCTGATTCTCTCATGGAAATGGAGTTGAGGTGCAAGAGGGTAGCAGTCATTGCCACTGACAGGCCTAGTAAGAAAACGTAATGGAGTCTTAATGTAAAAAGGGAATAAAACTGCATATGTTAACATACCTGAGGGAAAGTGTGTGTTGAGAAAACAGGGTTCAGAGGCTTGGTAAATATGAGACAGGTTTTTTTTTGTTTGTTTGTTTGGGTTTTTTTTTTGTTGTGTTTTTTTTTTTGTTTGTTTGTTTTTTTTTTTTTTTTTGTGGGGTGGAAAGGGGAGGAACAACAAAATTAAGTTTTCTTCACTTAGAGTATGAAATGATGATTATAAATTCTTTTTTTCTGTCTGCCAATGGGCTATATTTATTTCCTTCTTGCTGTGTCTTTTTCCTCCCAGAAAATTTCTAGTCATATGGCTACAAAGCTGTTAGTGCTTACTACATCAAGGCTGTGTTTGTGGTCTTGGTTTTCCATGGAAAATTTACAGTTGTCTGTAAGCACAGTGGGTGAAGGAAGAAGGAAGGCAAGGGAGAGGTGGTACAGGTATATTGCAGTGTTAAAATTAAGGTCCAACATTTCTTCAAGCCAATCAAGCAGGAAATCCCATTCCATCCTGGAAAGGCCTGGTTTTGGTCCTCATATGATTCTGCATTGGAATAAGTTTACTGGAACAAGAGGAAGGAAAATTTAAGAACCAAGTGTTCTTGTTAACTACATTGTCTTTGAAAAGCGTTTTTGCTTGAGTGTGGCTGTCTACATCTCTCCCTCCTACAGGATCAATACTGTGTTTTTCAATCACCTATGTGTTGCATGGATTGATAAGGAGCAGCGTTCACTGTGCTGCTCAGCTGTGGCCAGGCTGCATTGACATTGCAGGTAAGTCACTTCTCATCCTGGAGTGAAAGTCTTGCTGCTCCTCTTTAGCATTTCTGCAATGGAGGTGAGAGACAAAGGTCAGAAAGCAAAACAGACTTGCCTATATACTTTATCTTATTTTCCTCTGTTACGTCTGTATGTGGTACTGTGTGTTTTGCAGGTGTGTCATCCTGAAGGGTGAAAATTGTTTGAATATGAGTTAACCTATTGCATTGGTGTCTTTTATTTTGTGATCTTTGGTGATCTTTGCAAGTAGATAGGATCTGAGCTCTCAAAGATTCTTAGAAAACTTTTCAAGTTCTTTTGTTTACTCATGCTTAACAACATTTCTTATGCAACAAATATTTAAGAGTCAAAAAATTCAAGTGCTGCCTTGCTTTCTACACTGATTGTTTAATTGATTATCAGCTGCCTTGGTCTGTTTTTATAATTTTTTGTCAATATGCTCTGTCAGTTACAAAACTGTCAGCATTGATTTAGTTAATGCTTATGAATTTTCTTTTCTGGTTGGCTCATTATCCTGTTTTCACTCAAGGTGATCTAGTTGAGTGGTAGTTGCTGTGTGTGAGAAGTATGGTGAGTAACTTATGTGGAGACTGTGGTGCTTGGTACTGACCAGGCATGGCCTAAAATGACCCTGGCTGCACTGCTTAGCCAGGAGTTGTTGCTTCAGTATTTCAATGAGTCCTCCCAAGAGAGGCAGGCATATGATGGATTTCTGAGGCCTGAAAAACCTGTCCATGGAGGTAACATTTGAGAAAGCTTCATTTGTTCACATGCTGCTTTGGCCTTTCAATTTTATTTAGAATCCTTCAGTTCAGTAGTTTTGAATTTCCAGCTTAGTATGTGTTTTTCTGTCTGGCAGAAATTACAGTGTTTCTCGGGGTTTCAGGGAAATGCTGTGGGGAGGGGAGGAAATGAATGAATATTTTCATGCAGTAAATGTTTCTTTTGAAGTTAGAGCTATAAGTGATACTTAAACCTCAAACACTGGTTTGTTAACAAACTACCCAAGCCTATCAATAAATCAGCTTTTCTTCTATGAAGATTTTTTTTCCTTTGAAATTGTTTTATGTATAGTGTAGTCTCATCTCATGGGATAAAGAGAGGATAATGTTTATGCCAAAAACTTCACAAGGTCTCCTCCCTGAGTACAGATGAATAGATAACTAAAATATCTCTAGGGAAGAGATTTTACATGGAATATAAGAGATCCTAAGCTTACCCTCTATGATACTTAGAATCTGCAATCCTATTTTATTTTCCAGAGTGACAAATGGGTTAGTATTTTACAGTAAAATTTTTATACTGGGTTTATTTGTCTAATGATTGAGGATGTTCTTTCAAAAGATCTATAAAGAACTAATGAAGAGTCATGACCTTTTTCATCCTGAAAGAATGAGCCCAAGAATGCTCTTTCTTTCATGCTTCTATGAGAAGGTGAATGTCTGTAATCTGGACAGTGCAGAAGTCAGTGTACCCAGAACACATCCCATGGCCTGAAAACCATGCTGTGGTAGGTTCACAGAGAATCCTCTCTGAAGCAAGGATCAAACTACAGTTTTACCTGAAAATATATCCTCAGACATCTGAAGAGGTTCCTAAGCCACCTAAAATTCCAGTATGACAACCATATGTCTTATTTAAGGCAGACCTGGTCTGTGTGATATAATTCTAAATTTAATTTTTCCACTGTAACAGTCTTTTTTCTGAGCAGAACTAATTTTGCATTTAGCAGTGTCCAATAAGATGTTGTCATCTTTCATGTAGGGAAAGTGAACCCAGAAGAAATGGACCTTTCTACTTCAAGAATCATACCAATGCACAAAAGGTTGCAGATCTGGCTCCATGTTTTCACAGTACATGCTTTGTGTCAAGATGGATTTCTTAATTCCAAATCTCTTTACTCCTAAAGAGAAAAAGGAAAAGCAAAAATCTAATCCTGCCTCTTGGGCTCAAACATCTGCAGCTGATTGACATTATGTTGTGTCTGAGATCAGAAGTAAAAAAAGACCCTCACAGAATGACCAAAATCATCTGATTAAATCTTTAATGTAGAATCATTACTAGTTTAAACAGAAGGACTTCTTTTTTGGCCCTTTCATAGCCTCTCATAGAAGAAAAGACTCTCAATGCAGAGACGACTCACAAAATCCAAATTCTTTCACAACACAGCTGGCTGTGTAACTGCCATGTATTTTTAGGGAAATAGCTGCAAGGTTATTTGTTAACCTGACAACAGAAAACATGCTGGAAGCCATATAGATCTCTGAGTTTCTGCTTGCAGGCGGAATCCAAACACTGAGCTTATCCACAGGATGATCCCCTAAGATGTCTCCCAGACATGAAGCCCTTATTCTTCCCACAGGCCACATTTTGCTGTCAGTTTTTGGTATTCATGTCAAGTGCTTCTGGGAAGAGATATGTATGCTGGTAAATGACATTCTGCATTTCTGAAGCTTTTTGAATATTTTTTAAGTTCTTCTGTGTATTCCCTCTGCTTATATTAAGGTCCTTTTGCCCTATGCTGTTTGTTTCATTAGTCCTCAAGCTGAAGAGAAAGCAAGGTTTGTGAGTGATAGAAAGCAGATAGGCAGTTATGGTTCTATATTTTTTTTATATTTTGAATTTTTTTAAAGTGATGGAACTAGTTTTAAGTGACAGTAATTGCTGAAGCTGAATGTTTGTTCTTTATATCATTGTCCACTGATAATTTATTACTTTGCAGGCATTATTAAACTTCTCATTTTGATGTATTTTCGAACTGTGACCTGTGTTTTTTAATGGTGACCCTTTAAGACATAAAGACATAAAAAGCAGACAGGAGCTAACCAAAGAGAAAATGGACCTCTCAAGCCTTTGTTATCTGATGTGCCTTAGTACCAGTCTATAGATGAGCCTCACAATATTTTCTACCCTTGCTGTCAATAAAGATATTCAATCACCAGTAGGCCTTTCTATAGACTGTGCTCAAATGTTGAGCTCAGTTCTCTAGCTTTGTAGAGTAAGGTTTGGGAGGAGATGCAGAGTAGTGTCCCTTTGAGTTATGCTAATGAAAACCAGCTGGGATCACTTATGAACTCACTTTCCAAGAGGAATTGCTTGTGGCATGCTCTATTTTGTAGCCTGTCCTCTGTGCTGGAATTCAGAAAGATGAAGTTCATCAATCACCAGCCTTCCAGTGCATTATGCAGGCTTTCGGCACCTGGGATCTTTAGTGTACCACCTAGTTTTCTGGAGCAAAAATAGATAGGCCATGACTTATAGCAGTTAAACTTTCAGTTAGATCCCTTTTCCTCAGGGAATATAAGTATACTGTGTGTGCATGTTGGGAGGAAAGGGAATAATGGCAGGGAGAGAGCACTGAACACTGAACACAGTGGTTCCTGACTTACTGCTGTAGCTGACTCTTGCCAGTATTTACAGAGAAGGTTACAACAAATACTTGATTGATTGGTAGTTTTTCTTCATTTCTTCATCCTATTGACCATTTTAGATTTGCACTTGGGAGTCTATGCCCTCATGGCTAGCAGTGAAGTACTTCACATTCCCTGCTTTTGTCAACAGCCACTGCCATGCTTCCTGAATAGGGTACTGCTCTGCTGAGTGAGTTCAGTATCTCTGATCTGCACAACTGCAAGGGTGTCAATTAGATTCTATTTTGAGAAAGAAATTATTAACTGGATAGATTCCAGGAGAGAAAAAGGCACGGGTGGTTTTAGCACTGATGAAGCTTGGGCAGGTACACTCTGGACTCAGTACTTAGGGATTTGGGTGTGTACATTGAAGCATCCAGCAACCTTTTGTGCATGTGGGATTCAACAGCTCTGCTAATTCAGTGGAAAAAAACAACTTTTCTGTTTAGCAAAGAAATTTCTCTTGGGAGAGAGCAGAACCCGATACCAATTTGAGTTCGATTTGAACTCTTTTGTGTTGTATTTCTGTTCTTTGTTACATAAGGGATGTTAGTCAACTAGGTTGTGTTAAGTAGCATCAATATTTCAACACAGGCTGGGGATGCTCTGCTACAGATGGAAGCAGTATTCTTCTGAGATCAGTGCATGAGTCTGTGTCATTTCATTGGTGCAAAAGTAATTTGTTTCTGCTTTTGGTGTTGCAGTAGAGGACTCTCACAGCTGAGAAACTTTGTGCTGAACTTGTTAGAATGGCTGGAAAAGATAATTTAGGCAAAGCTTCTGAATTAGGAGAGCTGTATTTCCATTTCTGGATTTGGGGAAGAGGAAAGCCAGGTGGGAATGTAAAGAGAATACTTAAATATTGTTTTGTTCCTTACTAAAAACAACAGTTACTATGGTGTTGAAATGCTTCAGTTTTGAGCTGAGACTTGTGGACTATAAACAAGAAAGGTCTTAAATCTTGGTGAATTATCAAGTTTAGTCCTCACCTTGTTAGAAAGATTTGGAAAATGTGCACATCCCATGTTTTGGAGTAGGTTATCATCCAGGTATGGTAGGTGAAACAGATAAGAGATACAATAATGAATGAAGGCAATATTCAGCTACAACCTCTGTGATAAGGATTGTTTTGTCCCACAGTAATATTGAGCTGTTTGAGGTCATAAGCAAATTTTTATGAGTGTAATCTGAAGGATTTGAACCTGAGTTTCTAACATTGGTGAACATGAACTCTCTTCCCCCCACTGAAAACCTGGAGAACAATTCAATCATCCACATTACATGAAAGGTTGTAGGGCAGTCTACACACACTCACCAGGCATAAGCAAAATCTAGAGTTATCAAATTACATACTTATATTTGCTGAATATATTTGTCATAGGTCTTCGTTTAGATCATGTAATCCAAATATTAAGAAAACCTTATTCAGTAGTCAGAAACATTTTGTAGGTAAGAGAGCAAGCTGCATTACTATCCATAATACTTGAATGCTTGTAGTGACAAAGTAGTTATTCTTCCAACAAGGTATTTTGTTATCCTTTTCATTGTTATCTCCACCTTTGTTTAAAATTTCCCTTGCATAATTATTGTATTTCAGGAGGAGCTAGAACAAGAGAATTTTCTTTCTGTGTCCAATCTTCCTTTCTGTCTCTTGTTACTTGAGTGGTGTTTTTGAAGAAATGCTGAAATGTTGACAAAATTTCCATAGGACAAAGGTATCACTGGAAATTTGTAATAGTTTTGATCTTTGAGAGTCTAATTTAAATAACAAGTAAATCAGAACTCTTTGTGATAATCATTCCATGTATGAGTCAAAGCATTCAGGGAAAGACAGATAATCAAAAAGCAGAATGACTAGTTAAATTTTCTGTGGTTTGGTGAGGAAGTGAACTTCTCTTCCAACCACTGAAGAAACTGGATGGAATACTGGCCTTCACAACTGGATGGGGGAGAAAAAGTGTAATAAAAGTCTCATGAGCTGAGCTAAGGACAGAGAGAGATCACTCTTCAGTTACCATCATGGACAAAACAGACTTGGGGAGAATAATTGAATTTATTACAGTCAAAATAAAAACCAGCACAGTATTATAGAAGTAAAACAAATCTTAACCACACCTTCCCCCACCCCTCCCTCCGGGCTGCTAATGCTTCTGCTGCTTAGGGAGAGGAGTCATTTTACTGCTCCAGCGTGGGGTCCTTCCCACAGGAGACAGTTCTCCACAAATTTCTCCAGTGTGAGCCCCTTACCGTGGGGTGCAGTCCATCAAGAACAGCTTGTTCTAGCATGGGTCCCCCATGAAGCCACAAGACCAACCTGGAAAACTGCTTCAGTGTGGGCTCCTCTCTCTGGGTCCATAGGTCCCTGCTATGACCCTGTTCCAGTATAGGCTTCCCATGTCATCACAGCTTTTTTTTGGGGACCCACCTGCTCCAGCGGGTATCCTCCAGGGGCTGCAGATAGATCTCTGTATCCCCAGGGACCTCTGAGCACTGGGCCCAGCTGCCTCACCATGGTCTGCAGGGGAACGTCAGGGGAACCTCAGCTCTGGTGCCTGGAACATCTCCTGTCCGTCCCTCTGTAGTGACCTTGGTGTTTGCAGAGGTCTGCCTCTCTGTCTGCTCTTCTCTGGCTGAAATTACCCCTGCATGAAAACTCCTTTTCCTTCTGCAGTATGTTAATGCAGAGATGCTACCACTGTATCTGATGAACTTGGCCTTGGCCAGTGGTGAGTCCATGCTGGAGCTGGCTGCCATCGGCTCTGTCTGAAATGGAGGAACCTCCTCTCAGCTGGTCATGGAATCAGACCTGTAGCACCCCTGCTACCAGAAACAGGCCAAGCAAAACCAATGCATATGTTTAAATAAGGTCAAGATTTCACTGGCTGTGTGATGCCTGGAACTGATTTGCATCTACCTCATTCTGAGGGTCACTTGGCTCTAATGTGGGAATAGCTGTATTTACCTCCATTTTTAAAGCTTTTAAAAAATTATTTATTTATTTATTTATTTATATTTTTATTTTTTAGCAAGTGAAATACAAGCCAGTCTTTAGGCCAACAGTTACCCAGTCCTGGGAATTGAAGCATATCAAAACAAAACCAACAAGAATTGTCCTGATACCTTATCCTGTGCTCAAATGCAAAGTGTAGGAAAATAAAATGTTCTTCAGGTTGACTGAAGATGATCTGATGGAGAATAATGGGTACATAACTCAGTGATTATTTTTTTTAAAATATGTATTTTCCCATGAATTTGTTTCCAAAATCTGTGACATGGGCATATCCATGAGTTCTACAGGAATGGTTGTGATACGATGTCTGAACTTGCACTTTTCTGGTGGGGCATTTTGTCTTGCTGTTGAAGTGTGTGTTCAGGTTACCAAATTTGTCATTGGAGTCTGTGAGAAATGGCTACAGGCCAGCAAAGGGGCATGTTCTGATTTCATCATTGCACAGCTTTTGTGGTAGTAGCTGTATAACTGATTCTAACACTCAAAGTGGCTGATTGCCACTCATTTTCTTCTTGTCTAATGAACATCAAGCAATGAAAAAAGACCAACCTCATACAGGACTAAAAATGTTCAAACATTGCATAAGCACCTTATTTGTCCAGTGAGAGAATAACAGAACCCTTAATTCTGAAAAGACCAAGATCATCAAGTCCAACCTTTGAACACCAGATTGTCAACACAAGGTGCCATGCGAAGTTGTTTCTCGAACATCTCCAAGCATGGTGACTTCCACGGGCAAGCTTTTCCAGTATCTGATCATCCTTTCCATGAAAGATTTCTTCTTAATGTCCGATCTGACCCTCCCTTGGTGCAGCTTGAGGCCATTTCCTCTTGTCCTGTTGCCTGCTACCCAGGAAAAGAGGCCAGCCACAATCTGGCTACAGCCTCTTTTCAGGCATTTGTTTGTAGGGAGTGACAAGGTCTCCCCTGAGCCTCCTTCTCTCCAGGATAAACACCCCCAGCTCCCTCAACTGCTCCTCACAGGAGCCCCAGCTGCTCCAGACCCTTCCCCAGCTCTGTTGCCCTTCTCTGGACTCACTCCAGCCCCTCAGTGTCTTTCTTGCTCTGAGGGCCCAGAACTGGACACAGCACTCGAGCTGTGCCCTCAGCAGTGCCCAGCACAGGGGACAATCCCTGCCCTGCTCCTGCTGCCCACACCATTGCTGCTCCAGGCCAGGATGCCATTGTCCTTCTTGGCCACCTGGGCACAGCCTGGCTCATGTTCAGCTGCTGTCACAGCATTCCCAGATCCCTTTCCACTGGGCACTTTCCAGCCACTTTGCCCCAGCCTGTGGTGCTGCCTGGGGTTGTTGGGACCCAGCACCTGGCCTTGCTGAGCCTCACAGTGTTGCTTAACATAATTTGCTTTTCAGTACCAAAATGACCCTAATGGACCATAAAATATCATGGTCCTTAATCCAGCTCTTAAAAAACAAAAAGAAGAAGATATTTTGAGACAGATTTTTGTTTGTTTCTGGTTTAGCAGATTTCTTTTTTCATTTATGAATGAAATACTACAAGTGCTTGATTTATCTCAAATTATACCCTCACAAAAGTTTATAGGCATGCTACAAAGGATTTCCAGCACATTCCTCTCTAAGGTGAATGAGTTGGTTTTAAGAGGCTTTTAATGAGTCACAGAAATTCATGCAATGTTTTATATATGAGTCACTACAAAATATGATCAAACATTATTTTTACATTTCTTAAGCAGGAATATTGTAAATATATTTCCATGATGGTGTATTTCATGGCATTCTGTCTTCTGGTTATTTGCTATTTGCTATTGCTGAAAAATTGAAAAAGTGCAGATAAAAAAATTCTAATATATATCAAATATTTATGAATAAAAATTTATGAATAAGAATATAGTAGAGTTCTTAATTTCAGCTAGTTAGGAATGGGTAGCTACTGTATCACAGTGAGCAAGTCACTTTACATGTTTTTGTTGTGTATTTTAATGACCTCACCTGTCTTTGATATTCCAGCCAGAACAAACTCCATTATTCCATTTCAGTTTTAGGGATTTATTGCTGCTGTTGAGTTTAAGAATTCAGCATTCTTTTTATATATAAGCCAAGAACACTAAATAACCCCAGAGCATACACTACTATCTCTTGAGCTCTCACTTCACAAGATGATTTTGGAATGTTTATAGCAGCTGGACCTGGGACTGACAAAAGGAAGGGCTGATTTCTGTAGAAATTACATCCTGACATCCTCATTAAGACCTTCCTTTCTGATATCCAGTGGTATGTGGGGCAGCTTCCTTTCTCCCTTTTCCTTGACACAACTTGTTGAAGAGGAATGTGAAGGCTGGGTGTGATCCTCCCAACATCAGAGTGAAAGGAAGTAACATACCAAACAGATGATGGTGTAAGTGCTGCTGAATTTAATTCCACCTCCACCCCTCTGGGTCACCACTCAGCAATATTTCAAAAGGCTAAAGTCAATAGTCATAACAAAAAGCCCATTCAAGATCTGTCAGTATTAGAAGTGGAGATAGAAGGAAAGCTAATTAAGAACTGAGTTTATTGATATACTGTATGGTTTTTTTTTTTTTTTTTGGTTTTTTTTTTTTTTTTTTTTCTGGGTAAGCTGTGGTGTCACTTTGTAAGTTCAAAAGGTAAGGAGACTTCTATACCAAGTATGCACTGAGAAGTGCAGATTGCAACCCCTCTTTATAGAGCTGGGTAAACCAGTTCAGCATGAATAACAGTACATAATCTCCAGACAGGCTTTATTCAGATTTCAGTAATGAGAACATCTCAATTCTTGATGGTACCGTCTTTAAGAGTGAACATGGGAGCTGAGAGGTTTACATGTTTTATTAACTACCCCCCTCTGCAACTCTCTCACATTTCTCATATCAGATGTTGCACTCATTTATGTGTGAAACACTTACAGCTAACCAACAGATATTACTTTTTGACACCACCTTCCTGGAAAGGAGTGATTAGTCAAACAGCACTTCTGAAGCATTCATGGAGGTAGGCATGTGGAGGGAGAGATAACACTGTCTGCCTTTCTAGGCAGGTCTACCTCTGCATAGTTTTGTTGCTTTCTGCCTGTACTTCATGTTTAGGATGTCTGACTGCCTTCAATTTGCCTTTGCGTCAAGAACGTCAAGGGTATTAGGCTGAGGCTGAAATGCATTGTGTGGGCACTGCCTAAATGAGCATCAGTGTACTTGTGGCAGAATTTGTGCAGTGCTGTCCACCTGCAGACCCACTCCATGTGGTGGTGGTAACCACTGAGCCAAGCTTCTTTAAATAACTGTCCCTGTGGCATGGCCTGTCTGTAATGAATTACTGTGACAGTCACAGGCTGACCCCAAACCCATGCCTGTGAAGACACTGGCCGGAATGACCTCTAGCTTAAGCATCTCACAGTTGAAGTTTAGCCTGTCGGTGCAAGGGCAGGGTAGATATTAGTTGTGAAGAAAATAAAGACACGGAGAAGCAATAAGATGTCCATTAACTAACTCCTGAGAGGAGACCTGACTAGATTGAGACCAACTGCTTTAAATGATGAGCCAGTCATATTGGGCAAAGAAGGAGCTGCTAACTACTCCACAACCACACACACCTGTTAGCATCAAGTGCCCATTCACATTTGCTACCTTCCCTATATTCTTCAGTACAGTTTTTACAATTTGTTTCTCTGTTTCTAAATGCATATTTTAGGACCCTGCATACCAAAGGTCAGAAAACAAGGAATTGTTTTTCAGAGTGTTACACAAAAATCACAACAGTAGCTGTACATTTTATGACTCCTCTGTAGTTTTTTGAAGAAGAAAATTAGCTCTGCACTCTTGCACAACCTGACTGTAATCATGATGCAGTGTGTATGAATGATGAAAGAAAATGACTTGGCAAGGAAATAAAAAAAAAAAAAAAAAGATGAAAAGTACATTACAATTTCCTTTCTAATCTTGAGAAGATATATAAACCTAGCAATATTAAGATTATTGCTTTGGGTTACTAGAATTTGAATACCATTTGATCTCCATTCATAATATCTGCATTTTTTTTGTGTAACAAGCTTTGATAGCAAAGTCAGTGATAATAAGAGTTTCATGTTTTACTTATGGACACTTTTGCTCATAGCTCAGTGATACTGCTGTGAGATGTGATAATTTGTCTGAGATGGAATTATCCTATAACATTTAATCGTTACTTCTTTGGTGTGTGGTTTGGTTAACATGCTTAAAATGGTTGATTCAAATTACTTAGCCTTGATACAGACTTATCTCATCCTTTAAGACATATTGATTTTTGCCACAGCAAAAAGAGCTTGCATTCCATAATGCAAATATGTATAAAGTGAAGATTTAAACTTGTCCACAGGTGTGCTGAAGTTCTCTAGAGATTCAGGACAAATAGAAACACATAACACCAAGAAATACTAATTAGAATAAACATTTTGCCAACCTGCTGGAAGAAATGTAAATACCAGGACAACATATGGTACAAGGCCAGCTGCAGGAAATGCATTGTGTGAGTACTGTGGGCTGAAACTCCATCTCTAGAACACATGGCTTTAGAATCTGCTTTACAGCATCATTTAACAGCTAAGGTGGTTACAGCAGCCTTAAATGGAGGGGTGGCAGACAAACACCAACCAGTGGAAGGGTAACAGGAACACAGAAAACACAATCATTATGGAAGAAGACAAAGAATTACTGAGTTACTTTCAAGCAATACAAACAACCCATTTCAAGATAAAGTAAGGCAGCACAGTGGTTTTCTAATTTTTTTTTTTTTTTTTAATTAGGGGGAGAACAAAGTCAGTTTGTTTAACCCTGTTCAACCCAGGATTAAAAGGAGCACTCAGGAAAAAGACACAGAAAAGTCAGATTAATTTTTTCAACTGGTATTGGCGATGGAGAATGAATCTGTCCCAACAGTCTCTCACAACAGAAAGAATCTAGAATTTTCACTGCCAATTTAGAAGTGAATGTTAAAAAAATGTTTTAGAAGACATTCTGAAAAACAAAATAAATAAAAAATGCTGTGCTCAAAAGGACTCTTAATATATCACTGAAACGTGGTTTAGTAGGTACAGAAGACATGCATGGTGCTAATCTTTATAGAAATATGTGGAGAAATATCCTTGGAGGCATATACCAAAACACTTGGCAGCTGTACCCTGTATATTTATAACTGTAACAAAATAGTAGAACTGAACATTAGCCATCATAAAATAATGGAACCAAATATTTTCTATTTGACTTCCTTTTGGAGTGGGAAGAATTTTTTGTCTTGCAGGTAATGCCCCATGAGCCTACTAGAATTCTATTATGGAGCTGAAAAGTTCTTCATATGTAGATTTAAATTATGAATCTGAATATGTAAAAAAAGGCTTTGACAAGGCTCTTTATTGATGAATCATGCACTGAAGTTCTCACAGGACAAGAGTGGTTATGAGTGGAAAAGCAACCAAGAGATAAGAAACAACTAATAACAACAAAAGAGTCATCTTTCAGGTAAAGATTTCTAGCAAGAATGAAAATCCACCTCAAGCTTCCCTAGCTGGCCAGGTTGCTGTTAAACAATCTGGTATAGGGATGAACTGTGAGTTGGCAAAGTTTGCAGATTATACATAATTATTAGGACAGAGCAGTCATAAGGTGATGGCATAGGCATTCAGAAAGATTTTTAATTGAAAAAAAAAGATGATAAAAAGGCAGTTTAAATTTAATGCTAGAAAGTCTGAAATAGTGCACAAGGGAAAAAATATATACTAGATACTATTATACTAGAAAAATATATACTAGATGTTTGTAACAGCCTCTAAATTAGCACCCTAGAAGGAGTTTTTTGAAAACATTGTTTCACTATGTGTTAACCCCCTGGTAATAATGTTAGAAATTATTATTGTCTTCTAATTACATGGTGTAAGAGAAAGGAGGGGATGGTTTCCAGATTTTGTCAGTAACTGAACTGTGAGTGTCCTCAAATATTAGCAAATAAATGAAGAATAATGAGAAAGAAAAAAAAACCCAAAAAAAACCAACACCCAAACAAAACAAAAAACCCCCAAACTGTCCTGTGCTACTGGAAAACCATGGATTATCAGTGCCTTAAATATTGCATGGAAACCTGGTCACCTGTATCAGAGAAGCAGCAGTAAAAGTAGAAGATAGATTAAAAATGTTGTCAAAGTTGAACAGATGTATAGAACTGCTTCTGTCACTGCTTCTGTCTGAGGAGAAATAAAGTGGGGGAATTTAATCTCAGGTAGCAACAGCTCCCACACGACTGGAGGGTCTGGTAAAAGTGGGAAAATGTAGAAATGGCACAGAAAAGCTGATTAAAGCATCATTTCCCACCGTGTAAGAAATGGATAGGATAGGATAGGATCAGGTAAAAATTATGACTAAATGAAATGCAAACTACCTGTCCAAAAAGTATACAAGCAAATTAAGATGTCCATTGTAATGGATTTGTTAAAAGCAAAAGTGAATTAAAAACAAACTTGGGCAGCTTCACAGATCACAGTCCATCACTGGCACAATTTCCAGTTTGACAAGTCCCTAAATCACTTACTGAGAGAAGTTGAGAAGATATAGCAGTAGAAAGGTCACACACTTCTTGCCCTATTTATCATGTTCCTAAGCCCTGGCTGCTGGCTACTGTCACAGCCACTGGGGTGGGGCAGATGAAGTGGTTTCTTTAAGGCTAAGTAAGTGAATGATTTTAAAATACATCCCTGGTGGTGAAATAAACAATCAAAGAAACCTTATTCTGCTAGTGTTATAGCAGTATGATTTCTTTTCTGTCTAATGCAATCTTAATGTCAATTGATCATAAGGTTTTACGAACAAATATTTGAATTTAAATAGGCATGATAGAAGTTTTTGTGTTGATCATGCTCTTGATTCTTCCCGTGCTCAGAGGAGCTGACTCACCAGCTGATACTAATATCCAGTTTGAACTAATATGTTCAAAATATAAGAGTGTAAAATTACTCACACTGCCACTTCATTAATTTGCATACTAAATGTTCCACATTTTACTGCTGTGCATGAAAAATACAGAAAATGGAAAATAAGAGAGAGGAGGTGGTGAAACTTTTCTGTTCCTCTATCTAAACCCACGTAGGCATAGGGATGAGAAAGTATTTCTTTCATAGCAGATATTTTGAATGTAGGTATTAAGCCAATAGCAAAGATTTTATTGGTACATTTTAAATATTTGTCTTTGAAATCACAGAAAGTTTTGTAGTTGGGAAGGAAGTGCAGCTTTCCATAAAACAGTAAATTTTTGCATTTTCCTGGTAAATCCAATCCTAATAGATCTAGATGTAATGAAACCAAAAGCTGTGGTAAGCCCTGTTCCAGAGCCGTGTGAGAAAATCACTTGCTTAGTCACTGACCTTTGGAGAGGCAGTGTACGAGCTGTCTCCTGGGAAAAGTCACAAACCTGGAAAAGCCTGTTGTTCCATAGTGTATGTCTTAATGAAAGTACCTCCCTTGTGTTTCCTTGCATGCACACTCAGTGTTGTCTAGGATGGCATCTTGAGATCAAAGCATCTAATGATGATCTATCACATAAGGAACCAAGCAAAGCACCAAAAATGTTCAGAATTACCCATACTTTCTCTCACTTGAGAGGAAAACTTCATTCGATTTCTGATTGCTGTGTACTCTAACCATCAGTAGGATAAAGAAAGTTTCTCCTTCCAAAGTGGGGAGCTTCAGACTTTGCACTGGGCTGAATAATTTTGCAAGGTTCACAGTCTATGCAGAATTACACCCCAAGTGTATAAAGGAGCAGTGTTACACATGTACATACTCACTTACACACCACCTTGGTCAGAAGGAATGCCTCATGCCATTAAAGTGCCTGCAGAATGACAGGGTACCCTGGTGCCATTCTGAAAAATGACCAGGGAATTTCTGGCGTGATTAGGGAACAGCCCATTCCCAGGAAATAGAAAATCACAAGGAAATCTGAAAAATGCAGTCCTTCTGAGAGAGGTGAGATGGTGATTCCCAAGATGAAGACCCTTTGGTAGAGGGAGATGCCTATCTCATGCATATTTCCTTGAGCAGAGGTGAGTTTGCTCCTTTCAGGTTCCCTCTCTTACCATGTTTACATTTTTCTGCCTGTGATGGGTCACTGAATGCAGGGGGGCAGCTAAGGACAGTAATGCAGGAGGGACTTGTGGGTATTTTTTCTTCTTTCCAGATCCTTGCTATAGTATGCAGTACCAAAGAAGAGAAGAGAAACCATAGAAATCCTAGCATGATAGAAAACTCATGCTAGGATTGCTACCAGAACCCTGGAGGTGTGAGAAGGTGCTAAGAGAAGTTTACATACCCCCAGATCATTATGAATTCCACAGGTGTTCTTTGTATTTTATATTTCATTATATAACCATTTGTATGATTTTTATACTTTCAGAGGCTACATTGGGTTGAGTAAGGGCTATGATTTCATAATACTTCTAAGTTTCAATAGTTTCCACCAACTGCACTGAAACCACTACTGTTTTTAATTCTAGCATGTGCAACATACATATTGTAGAAGCAGATAAAATTGTCATCTGCTTGCTATGAGAAACCTAGGCAAAGACCTTGAATACCAGAAAATGCCTCAGTTTTACTGTGACCTGAAGAAAGAATCTTATGTCTTGATCTCCAAACCACAGCTCCTGGCTCTCGTGAGATGGCTTTCATATTAATTGTCTCCTGAAAGGTTATTTCTCAGGCTCTTGGTAGTTCTGTTGGCTTACTTGGTTTGCTACTCAAGCCTGGAACTGTCTTTTGGTTATTCCTGGTATTCATCTTCTTGCTGCTTATCTTGGCCTGTCTGCTTCTCATCCTCCCTCAACAGAGTTGGCATTACTACCTTCCCAGGCTCTTCTCTTAGAGGATCTGACAAATTTTTCATCTCCCAAGGCAAATCTATTAATTCCCCTAGCTGTTTCCTTATCTCTACTGAGTTTCTCACCTGCTCATTTCTCCAGAGCTGTTACAGCACAGCTCTTACTTATTCTGTGACATTTCTTACCTCCCTCACCATACTTCTTCGTTTACTTTGTCGTATGTTCCATCTGCCCATGGATTCAATCTCCCATGCTCTACTTCTTTCCTCTCCCAGCCGGTTTGGTTATAGCAGAGTTGCTATGACAAACCCTGCTTTGCCAATTCTAGTCTGTCAGAGCAATGAGTGTGGCAATAGGATTGAGCTACACAGGTCTGCCATGATCAGGCATTTCACAGTGCATCCAGCACCATGGATGGTGCAGGTAGAACTCCCCAGATCTGGGCTGTAAATAGAAATAGGACAGGAAATAGAGTTTATGGCTCTAGTTTAACCTAGGGACTTTTTACGAAAGAAAAAATTATTCACAAAGGTATTTGTATCAGTGACCCTAGAAATCTCTAGCAAGGATTTCATGTCTCTCAGACAGCCTGTCCTAAAATAGACACCACCCTATGCCCAGGCCTGCAGTTTCTTTTGTGATTTCAGATGCCCTTTGACAGCCCCAGAGAGTGAGATGACTGCAGAGCTGGGTTCCTCTGAATCCTGCAGGAACATGTGCCCTCTGAAGCTTTTCCAGACCTGCTGGTGGTGTTTTCTCTTCTGTCTTGAGAGCTGTTACCCTTTCACAGATCACACCAGCATCAGTAGCACCTGGCCCAGTTACTTTGCAGAAAACCCCTTTATGGGCTGTAAGTCTGAGAAGTGCAAGAACTTCCTCAGGCTGGTGGGCCTTGCTGCAAATCAACAACTTTGCAAGTGCAAAGAGCTTGACCTCAGTCTTTGCCTGGGGCCCCTGTGAACTTTTCACCTTCTCTCTGTGGCACCATGAGGTCATGTTGTTCAGAAGAGTATGTGTCCTGATTTATTCCTGCTTGCTGCAGTGAGATCAAAAAACTCTTTACTTTTTTTTAAATTCTGCATTGAAATTTTGTGCTCAGCAATTATTTTTTATTACTCAGTATAGCCTGTATTGAAGGTAAAAGGTACATGCCATCAACAAAGGTTGTTGTTTTTAACTAGCTTCTTGTCAGACAAGAGAAAGGATTTTCTGCATCATGTATTTTCACTGTAGCATGCACTGAGTTCTCCTCTTCAGAGTTCATGGTGTTCAGATTACCACCACTTGGAATGTATGTGAGTTGTGACTTTAATTTGCTTATTAATGAAAAAGCAGAATCACATCAATGGCATTTGGGCAGGTGAATCCCTCTGCTACGATGAAAGAATTTATCTTCATTTTCTAAGAATGCAATTGTCCTGAGTCAAGTTCTACTAATCAGAAGCTATAAACAGCCCAGCTCTGATGAGCAATACCAAGTGAAGGGAATGCAGGTAATCAAAAGAATGTGGCTTTGTAAGCAAAACCCCTGAAAATACTCAAGTGCTTCTGTACAGCATACTCCTGCTCTTCATAAAATAAATAACTATATGTAAGAGTATAACACTTTTATCATGTAGGAGTTGCAAAGCACAGTGACTC
Organism: Cettia cetti; assembly: GCA_013401135.1. Taxonomy (NCBI): domain Eukaryota; kingdom Metazoa; phylum Chordata; class Aves; order Passeriformes; family Sylviidae; genus Cettia; species Cettia cetti. The sequence goes on along the minus strand of VZUI01065806.1, from coordinate 48,154 downwards.
AGGGGTAAAATTAACAAATTTTATTATTGGAGACAGAAATAACATGCAATTAGCAGCAACAAGAAAAACATTTGGAATCAACCTTTTCTTGGTGATCTCCTACACATTGTCATTTCTTGTTTTGAGCCATGTCAGAAACCTCTTACTAAATAAACCTTTTCTGGAAGAGCAAGCTTTTTATCTGAACAGGAGATCGCCTAAATTAGAGGCAGAGCAATAAATTTCCACTTGGAGGCTTTGCTCCACCTTTTCTCTGATAGTAAGATACTTAGAAAAGTCATCACTGAGAAAGAAGCAGAAATGAAACCAGATGGCTGGAGATGTCTCCCATACATTGTGGTAATGTCAGGAATGCTTTTAGAACTAACTATTGGCTGCAACTTGATGCTGTGTATTGTAATTCTGTTCCTTAGGCAATGCTAGGTAGACAAGAAAAGAAAGCATTAGGTCAGAGCAAAGTCACTCAGCATTCGAGACTAGAAGGTTTTTGGGAATTTTTGAAGGTCCCCTGAAACATTTCAAAATTCTGCCCTTTTAGTGAACATCCAAGTTACAGAAGCCATGAAGATATGGTAATGCACTGAGCTCCTTCAGATGAAACATAGCAACTTTTTGTCCTTTAACAACATTTTCAGTTGGAATAAGATGGTGAGATTGTGAAAAAAAATCAGATCTGCAAATATATTGTTCAGAGTTTACAAAGTTCTCAAAATTATGAGTGAAATTAAAAGAAAAGGAATTATATGTCTTTTGGATCTAAAGTGCTTTTACCCATGCTACATATGCATCTTAGACAATCACAAGCTATGGGTTAAAATTTTTAGTGATTTTTAGTAAATCATTGTCTTAGGCCATTGTTGAACAATTCAGAAAAATAAAACTTTTTTATGCCTTGTCGCCTAATTTCCCTCACTCACAAACATAAATTAGTTGTCTCAATGGATAATATTAAGCAGAGAAAAAGAGCAACATAATTCAGGATGACATGCAAATCAAATTCCTCAAATCTATCCATTTCACAGTCCTCAGCTTTGGGGAGGCTGTGGCTGAACCAGTCTTGCTCACCCTCCCCCAGCCATCCTTTGCGATGGGGTCTGCAGATAGAGAACTGCTGTGTCCTTTCTCTTTCCATTGGCTCTCTGAGCTTACACAGGACCCTGATTGTCCCCCTGTGCTGGGCACTGCTGAGGGCACAGCTCAAGTGCTGTGTCCAGTTCCGGGCCCTCAGTGCAAGAAAGACACTGAGGGGCTGGAGTGAGTCCAGAGAAGGGCAACAGAGCTGGGGAAGGGTCTGGAGCAGCTGGGGCTCCTGTGAGGAGCAGGTGAGGGAGCTGGGGGTGTTTAGTCTGGAGAGAAGGAGGCTCAGGGGAGACCTTATCATTCTCCACACCTGCCTGAAAGGAGGCTGTGGCAAGGGTCAATCTCTTCTTCCAGGTAACAAGCAACAGGACAAGAGGAAATGGCCTCAATCTGAACCAAGGGAGGTTCAGCTTGGACATTAGGAAGGACTTGTTCATGGGAAGGTTGTCAAACATTGGAACAGACTGCCTGGTCTGTGGTGGAGTCACTCTTCTTGGAAGTGTTCAGAAAACTTGTGGACGTGGTGCTTGAGGGAATGGTTTCAAGATTGATATGGTGGTGCTAAGTTAATGGTTGGCCTTGATGAGCTTAAAGATCTCTTTCAACCTTAAGGAGTCTACAATGTGCAGGCAGACCTAATTGGCCTCTCCTTCTTGCAAGTAGGGAATTTATCAAACATATGCACCAAAAATATGCTTTAGCTCCCCGAAACAAAGTCTAATGTCACACTTTAGGTTTCACAGAGAAGTGATTTTGAAGGACTTCCAAGACAGCAGTGTTGTAGTTTAGGGTTTTTTTTTTGAACTTATGACTGGAATGTCTAGACAAGATTTCTATGCTTCCCCATGATCATAAAATTGTCTCACCAAAATGCTGTACAAACACAGGGCTCTCTTTCATCTGCAGAGAGGAGTCCAGACTGCTGACTTCTGTCCGCAGCTTCTAAATCTCCACTTGCACTGAACTCCATGATTTTTTGCTGGTGAGCACTGCACTTGGCAGGACTACATAGAGGAAATATATCCCTGAACCTATCTTTGAACTGAGTGTCTTCCTGCAGTTTACAATGAGCCATCAGTTCTCAAATCCTGGCCCAAGCTTCCACAGTGCTTTGAGAACTGTGTGAGTTTTGAGGCAGGGTCAGTGCAGGGGGCGTCCAACAGTGATCTGAATTCTGATGGGGAGGCAGTAAGAGGTGCAGAAGGCTCACTGTGTCACTTAAATGTAGTGGTTATGGATATGACAGCGTAACACCAACATGGTCTACAAAGGCAAAAAAATAACTTTATACTTTGGACAGCAGAAAGTATCAGCCAAAAAAATAACTGCTTTTACCTTCTTGTAAATCTTGTCCCTGTTTGGGAGTTAGTAATATTAATTAAACTTTTTCTTAATGAACAGTAGGCCATCTCCTGGAGTCTTAGGAAGAGCTCTCTGAGCACATGAAATATTTGGTGGGTTCTCATGAAGAACATACTGTTAATTTATTTTTCTGTTTTGAAGGGTTTTGAGATATCAGCCTGGTAAATTTTGCAATTTTCTTTTAAAGAAAAAAAATTGAAAATTAATAATTCAACATAATGGAAAACAGGGCTGCCAAATCTGACTAGCCACAATTTAGCTGCCTGAGCACAGTTTACAGATTGTCTGCAGTGGTGTAGAACCTGTTTTGAGCTCAGAGATCTCCCTGGGAGCCCAGGTCAGTTTATGCCCAAAACAATAACAAGCCCTGACATGGGTTTGCTATACAGACATCAGGCTTGACACACAAGCTGAGGTGGGGAGAATGGGCTGCTGTAAACTGAGTCTTACAATGTAATATGCTTTTGCGTAAATGGTAAGGAATATATATGTTCAGCACTAAAAAATAGCCATGCAGACCTTGAAAAGACAATGTAAATTCACAAAGATAAGTGAGAGAGCAGTTGAGCTGAGGTACTGGAGTTGTGACATCTGCTTAGAGTTTTTCCTGTGCTTGTTACTCACGATCCTCCACTGAAATTTGTTAGGAATATGCATAGTGGGGCTGTGAAAAGAGAGATGAGCAATCTCATTGTCCTGACAGAAGTGTTTGGTGAATGGATCCTCAACAGAATACTCCCACAGTTATTGCCCAGTGCCACACTTGCTCTGTCTGTTCTCTGCACCTGTTCTAACTCCCTAGATTGAAGATATGGCATTGTCTTGTCTTGCAAACGCAGGAGTTCTCAGCACACAGCAATAGGAATCTGGACAGTAGCAAAGCAGAGTGCGTTCTGTAAACCATTGCCTGAGAAGTGCAAAGGGATGGCTCCTGCACAAAAAAATTCCTAGCATCCTGAGGAGGCTTCTCCAGCAACATTCAAAGACTTGGTCTAAAAGTTTATGTGTAATTATGTGCACCAACAGTAGCCACCTGGCCATTATTTATTTTTGTTTCATATGTGTGAGGAAAAGCTCAATACCTTCTGGATATTGTGGTTTACACCAGCATTATTCATGTCTTTTCCCAGGCCTCTATAAGCTGGGAAAGTCACCTTGTGTTCAACCAATACTGGGTGTATCCCTCTTTGGCTATTGTCAAGGAGCCAGCATTTCATCTCTCGGCAGGCACATTGCAGTCACATAATGGAGGCAGGAACTCAGCTGAAATAAAGCAATGCTGAGAGCTTGTCAGAAATGTAAATGATATTGCACCTATTGTCAACGATGTATCCTCCATTGTTCTCACAGTTGTTTCCCATCTGAAAAAATGCTGGGAAGCCTGCACGATGAAAGCAAAGCCTGCTTACTGTAACATGCTCTGTCATGAACAGCTAACTGATCTCATGCTGCAAGTAGCATACTTCTGTGGAATGGAAAACTGAGTACTGAAACCCAGTGTTCACCGTGCTGCAAAGCTACAGCCTCAGTTTGCTCTGGCTGTGTCATTATCACACAGAAGGCTGAAAATGAAGTTTACCTTAATGGGGGGGGGGGGGGGGGGGGGGGGGGGGGGGGGGGGGGGGGGGAAGTTGGTTCCTGCTGTCCTGTGATTAAAGTAAAGCTGGAAAGATTTCACAAGGCTTGCTCCAGGAGAGAAAGGATTGCTCTGCAGGGGAAAGAAAGAAGAGGAATTTAGATGAAAGCCAAGCAAAGAAAAACTCTAACCCCAAGAAGTTCACAGGGGATTTCTGTGCACAGTTTATTTATCCATGCTTAAATAATGGAAACCTGAGAAATGCTAGTTTTTAGAAACTGAAAGTAAGCATGTCAACAGAAGAGTTACAAAGAAAGACAATATAAAGTAATTTTACAGTTCCTCTTCATCCTCATAATCACATGATATAAAAATAATGTCATAGCTTATTCTTTTTATTCTTTCCTCCCAAAGTTTCTTTGGTACCTTTGGCTATTTCAGTATACCTCAGAAAATTTACTTCTAGCTATCTCATTAGGACAACAGCAGTGGCAAAGTCAGATGCAGCTAATGACACCATGTATTTACACCACAGAAAGACTGGTCATCACTTTTCAGAGCAGTTTCCCATGAGGTAATGGCATGAGTCAGCATGGAGGTTGTACAGCACAGACACAACGAAACAGGTAATTTGAACAGAGATAAGTATGATTTGTTTTGTGCCTGTTGCTTTTGACCAGTGCTCTGATCATAACAAAGTTTTATGCTTTTCCTCAGTAGTTATGCTTGCAAGAATGGTAAAACTGTAGGGGTGCATTTCTGTATCTACACATCCCTGGAAGAAACTTCAAGGAATAAGCTAAGAAAATTAGTTACTTGTTGGTGCCTGCCAGACAGTGAGCGGAAAAAGTTTGGTCTCTTGACAACTTTTAGAAGCATTGTTAGAGGAGGCATATTTGTTCCTGATTTGGTGGAAGCTGGCCTGTATATTTGAAAATGTTTTGTTGCAAGAATTCTTTTCTTCTTATCAGAAGTACATCCTTAACCTAATAACAAAAGCATATAAGTATGCAAGTATACTTCATGTATCAGTTAGGCCTTCTTCCCTTCCCATTTAACTGCCTTTCATCTTGGTAGGTGTAAAAGGAACAACTCTCCTCTGAGACCCTCTCCATTTTGATCTCTTTGGAGGCAGGGGAACAAAATGGAAGTTTTGCATTCACATCACCTTGTTATTGATCTTCTTGAACCCTCACCTTCCCCTTTCTATAGCACCACAATACAGCAACAATTTATTTCGTGGTAGAACTTTCATGACCTTCGTTGTAAGCCTGAATAACAGAGACACCATACAGATGTGTACTTTATTTATTCACATAAATCTTGATATGGATTAGTCTTTGATATCATCACATCAGGGTTTTTTTTGTGTAGAGCATATTTGTCTGCTCATTTCTAAAACTCTGCTCTGTCACTTGGGCTCTAGAATTAGTCACCTGTCTGTATTTTGCATTTTAAACCTGTCATCAGAGAACAGCTTAGCAATACCTGTTGCAGATATCTTTCTATCTCCATCTCATTTGCCTTTAATCCATTGAGTGGGTGTTTATCTTTGATTGTAAGAAAGTTCTGGGATGCACCACCTTTCATTTCCAAATACCTGGAAGGTAACTTCCAGTCATTTGACCATTTTACTTATCCTGTCCAAATTTAAGGCAAGGTAGAAAGGAGATTCTGCAGTGTTTCCTATGACAGTACTATTTTTGGGGCATTTTTCGACCAGGCAATATTACATAAGGAATTTTATGCGTGGATTTTCTTTTAGTTTGTCTGGATGAAATTGCCAGATTGCAAATCTATAAACTCAAGAAAATATTAGAGTTTATTTCAATGTTTGAGATAAGAAAGGAATCTCCAGTCTCTTGAGGGGCTGTTAATAAGTCAAATTGCTTAAGACTGACCTTTTTCCACCTTAAAAAAACCCCATTATTTTATTGGTTGTGGAACATTATTTTGTGATTAGAACTTTTAGTAGATAATGAATTGAAGAAAGGAGGGAAATGTCTACACAGAAGCACAGTAGCATGTGAGTACACAGTCGCAACTAAATGTATTTGGTTAAATGTGTCTAGGATTGGATTCACATCCCCAAACACATCATGCTCTTAATTCTGGTCAAAAGGATCCTGTTTATTGAAACAGAAAGGAAATGAATACCACTAATTGAACACATACAGAGTTTCATTATATGAATTAGTGTAGAAAGGAAAAGAAAAAAAAGACTATTGAATTAATATAGGATGATAGTAAGTATTACACAAATGACAAGCATCACTAATGTGTTTCTCTCATCAAATTTAACCCACTCCCCCATGATCATGGGTACTGTGGAACTGTAGTTTTGGTGGCACTAAGACCTCCTATTCAGCTCTCAGCTGCCTTTTTGCAGGCTTGTAGAGCTTGCTTTATGCCACACTTAGACCAAATACGACAGAAATACTGCATTGGATCAACTCCAACTGCCAACATGTAGGTTCAGTCAAATACTTAAACAATACATCCTTGTATTTAAAAATAAACAGTTTATGAAGAGAAGGAAGAAAGAGTGCATTAAAAATGTACTAACTGTGAACATGCCATTGAGCCTCCTGTTAAAGTCTACGTGCTGGGATTTGCTCATTTCCAGTTGCTGTGAGATGTTTTCTTCAGACTGAGGTGAGGTGGTTTTTTTATGCTGTTGGGTCTAGATCACATGCAGGAACACAATTATGCCAAAAAGCCTGATCAGTTAAGCAAAAATCCTCATGAACCTGAAAAATCAGAGATATGGGTATCTAATTGCAGCTTGAGGCACAAGAGTAATCAGAGGGCTCTTTGGATCCAGATACAACATGGGATATGTAAGGAATTGCACAAACTCATTAATTTTGGACTTTTGTACTTAATCTACTGACACTGGAATAATTACTAGCCAGAACCAAGGTTCATCCCCTGACTTTGTGGTGAGTAGTCCTGTGCTGTGCACTCCTCCCCTAATGACACCTGTGCCTCCTCTCTCTTGGCCCTCCAGCATGCATCCCTTTCCCTGCCCTTGCTGCTGCTCAGAGGGAGCATGCCCTCTCCTTCCTTGTTCCACAAACAGCTTACCCTTTTCCCCTCACGGCAGGACCGAGGCCTGAGCTGCCATTTAAGAGGAGAACCAGCTAAGGGTGGTGTGGCAGAGGCAACCCTGGAGTGGGTCACCACCGGTGTTGGTGTTGGGGAGGGCGGGCAGCTCGAGGGGCAGCAGGCAGAGGGGCAGGGCCCTTGGCTGCACCAGGGGGAGTGGGACACATGCAGGGGGTCTCAGAGTCAGCTGTGCTGAGCAGATGGCAGTGTTCCCTTTCTGCAGAGATGCTGGATGGTGAGAACAGCCACGTGGAAAATTATGCAGAGATATAGAACAGTGCTATTGCAAAACATTTGTAGGCAAGGTGTTGTGATTTGCATTGGCCCTGCATAGCACTGTAGGATCTGCCTCACATTTTCCCTTGAAAGTAATCAATCTAAGGAATTCTGCAGTGGCACTTACCTTAAGGACAGAGCAAACCTCAAGTGATTATCTTCCTCTGTTTCACCTGTGACCCAAAAAAATTCATAAGATGGTCCACAGACTGATTTTCAAAAATATAGATAAAACACCACACTCAGGCTTCAGATTTTCATTTATTGCACTTATTTTATTGTTTTCATTTTATTCATTGCTTGTATATAAAGAAGGGAGAGAAAGCAAAAACTGAATGTGATTTTAGAATATGTCTATACACCTTTTCATTTTTTTCACACAAGTCATGAAACGAATAAAATAAGGTCAAATAAAGTCAATAAAATTCAGATTTAACCCTAATATTTATTAGCAACATACACAACTTTTCTTTTTTGCCCAGGGATTTTTGTCCTCAGAAAAATAAACATTCTTTAAATCATTGCAAGGCGTGGATAAGGAGATTTCCTCTGAGATACTGCTAGAAACTATTTAAAAGTTCAAGGGAAGAAGTTTCTACTGCTTTCCTGGTGAGACAGTCCTGAAGCTCATTAGTACTCATTGAGTCTTTCCTGCTCTTTAGGCCCACCCTTCCTTTATTTTCTTATAGTGAGCTATTAATTTGTAACAGTAGAATATAACAGGAACAAATCATATTTGAAGCAAATCAAAAACATATACAATTTTGCAAACTCCTACTAATGTTTTCATCTATAACATCCAATAATTCTTGCTGACTAAATTACGTTTTCATCCTGCTCCATATGGCAGCACTTTCTTAGGGAAATGAAGTTGCTTTACTTGGCTTGAAATATGAGTAAAACCTAGCAGAAACCTTTCCCTGAACCGTTTTTTATCCATCTAAGCCTACTTGTGTTTGTAGTAATTCTGTATAAAGGTCACTTCCAATTTTCTTCACCCTGAAGGCTTCCCAGTAAAACCTCAGAAGATGTCCTGACAAGCTCTGCCTGACATCTTTGCCTCCAGTTTCACCGTGATGATGACACCACCATTCTTGCCTCCCTGGGAACCTGGCAAAAAAACCTGACCTTGCACAAAGTGACTCCTCACACATTAAAACATACAGAGACATTGAACAAAGAAGCCTTTTGCACCCATCTCTAAGTAAGATTTTAAAGAACAAAAAAGGGTGAGAAGAGAGGAGAAGAAGTTTAAAACATTGTCTTTTGTAATAATGATTCCCACAGGACATATAGTATAGTAAATCCCAAGTTTCTGAAGAGCTTATGGATTGTTTAATCAGACATGCACGTGTACCATCGCCTATCAACTGCATGGAAGTTGGAGACCCAATTAGCGCAGGCATACAGAGTTTGTGAGCTGTGGTGCTGTGAAGTGCAGTCCCACAGTAACCTCAGTGACAGGGGTCACAAAACGTTGGCACTGCTGCTGGGAATGGAAGTCATCTGACTGGAGTGGAAATGCACTGACCTGTTTCTCAAGCCAGTCTGGTCTGGAGCTGGGTTCCTCTGCAGAGTGCACAAACCAGTTTGTGCTGTGCGCTGTCCCTCAGGAACAAACGGGCCCTCGCCATGCTGACCCTGGTCCCTGAGCCTGTGTCCCTGCCACCACTCTTGCTCACCACCATCCAGCCTCTGGCACTGAAATACACGTCCCACAGTTGTTCTTTCATATTCTGGTTAAGTATTTTTTTCAACAGAGCACCTCATTAAGTCAGATTAACAAAAGGAAGTAGTATGCCAGTTGGCCAGTTTTTAGCACACACTGAATGCTGTCTTGAACAGTTCCCATAATATTAATATATAGTGTCTTTGTCCTCAGGGCATTTGCTACTATCAGATGTTTCACCCTCTTCCTGCTGCATGAAGCTCAAAATTGCAACATATGCTTCAAAACACATACCTTTGTTTCTTAACTCCTGTACCCACATTTTCTCCTGATATTTATCAGTATAGCTAAAATCAGTCTAGAGCAGATATTCAGCTCTTCTGAAGATACTCTTTCACACACCTGGGTCTGCCTGGTTGATTGCTCCTGAAGCTCTTGCAACAGGATAGTTCCTTGCAACCCTTCCTTCATCTCTACAAGTATGCAAAGCAGTGCTTATGTCTTCAGAGTCAGGGATTTAGCAGCTGGGGCAAAATCTGCCTGACAACAAAGTGAAGTGGATTTTGTGCACTGAAAGTGTCTGAGCAGCAGGCAGTGAGAGATCTGAGGTTGTGTGTACACACAGGGTGGGACCTGAGATGGGTGCTCTGCCCACAGAAGGGTCGCTGCTGCCAGTAGCTCACCACTGCTTTTCTGCCCCATGTTGCCACACAGAACAGTAGCCTGCTGCCTCCCACAGTGTCCAGGAAAACTGTGTGGGACATTAGGAGCAGCAGACTTTACTGCCAGACCCATCTACCCCTATGCAAACCCCTTGACCAGCAGAGGACTGGAGGGAGGAACACTGGGCAGGGTGATTGTGAGCCTCAGGAGGCAGTCACGTCTCCCAGCTGAACACCAGGATCTGGCAGCATGAGTGATGGCCTAAAAAATCTCCTTAATTGGCTTTTCTTAAAACCAGTTATCTGCAAAAAAATCCAGCACTGAGAAAGGAAAATCAGTGCAGGCCTGTGGTTGAGTTAGGGTCAATGGGTTGCTTCAGATGAGTCTTGTGACTGAGGGTAATCACATTTCAGTACCTTTATTTTTTAAAACTTTGATGAATGCTGACTTTTCATGTTTGCTCATATTTTATCTTCGAGAACCAGAGATTAACAAAGATATGGTTTTCTCTGCTCTGTAAGTGGTCACTAGCTATTTCAATTTAGGAGGAAAAAAATACTTTGAGAAAAGCAAGGATAAATAATTTTTGGCATCTCTTTTTTAGTGGGTATCTAAAAGTAAGTCCTGACTGTGGTCCCCTTAACATCTGCAAAAGTAATTGCTTCTTAATCCAGTTACTTGGAAATAGCAAATGATGTTTTTCCTATTTTTTTTTTTCCTTTTGAGAGGTATTGACAGCTTTCTGCTGCTAAATAGGAGGTGTTTCAGTTCAGCAGACTGAAAGTGGGGCATTGTACTAATCTGTACTGGCAATAAAAAAGAACAGTGCAAAACAGATTTTTGCAACTCTTGTAATAGATGTAAGTATTGCATTTTGCAAAACAGCGATTTTGTTGGTACAGTAACACTACATCATGTTTTGAATGGAGTCTGTAGGGTCATATGAGGACAGAAAAAATAACACTTTATTTCTGCATCGAAGGCCCACAGAACATCTGTACAACTGAAGCTCCTTAAGACTCAAGGAAATTAAAACCAAGTTTCTGTCCTGAAGGGAATCCTGAAGTATTATTTTATGAGTTTAATTGTAAATGAATAGGTAGCTAAAGATGCTAATTTTTTTTAGAGTCAATTTTTTTACAGTGATCTTTCATTTGAAGTAACAGAAATACTGGAAAACACTGCTACAAAGTCTAGAAAGAATTGAAATTCATTTTTCTGAACTGTGTTCACAATTCTTTCACATTAATTTTCAAGGAATGTAAGGACCCCTGAGTGCATTGCATAATCCTTCATTGAAGCAGTAGAAAGTAATTCCAAGTCCAGGAGGGCCTAAATCTAACTCATGACTGGTTGTAGGCAGCTCCTGGCAGGGCAGATGCAGCTGATCCTACTCCTCCCCGGGGTGCAGATGACAGTGGCTCACCACTGCTCCTCTGCCCTGTGTTGCCACACAGTACAGTGCCCTGCTGCCTCCCACACTGTCCAGGAAAACTGGACATGGAAAGATGGGAGGTAATGGGAGGCAGGGCCTGCTGAGCTCATTTGAGGGTGATAGCCAGCTGGGAAGAGCTGTGGGAATCTGGAGAGCTAGGCTGTGCAGGGGTGACTGGATAGAGAGAGGAATTTTTTTTATATTGATGTGCTTTCTGTATTTATTGACCAAATAAACACATCTCCTACCTGCTGCAATTTTTTTGCTTACCTCTCTGACTGGGTATTATAACCTAAAAACATGCTTTAAGAGACCAGTGGCCATGTACCAAGAGTATACAACTCTCAGGTTCCAGTTACTGATTGAAAGATTATATATAAAACAATTAGAACTATTCTAGCTCTGTGTTTGAATAACAAAGAGGAAAGTATATTCTCCTGGAAGATATTTAGGGAGAGAAATTGATCATTGTGAATTGTTTGCTTGATTCTACATAAGTTATTATGCCCATGTGGAATTTGGGATCATAGGAAGCAAGGAAACCAATACTTTCATCTACAATCAATTTCTGTACTGGTGAAAACTTGTGTGACTGAAAGGAACTTGGCACAAGGAGACTACTTTGAAAAAAATTGACTTTATCAGAGTGACAAACTCACTCTTGTCCACCATTGTTGCACTATACAATTCCACTAATTCCTGTGACACATCATGAATGATATTCTGGGTACTGGGTTACTTTGGCTTGCATCAGAATCATACTATGCACTAAAGAATGAGGAAGTCAAGAATGGAAGTATCCAACCTCCCAGCCTCCATTTTTCTTTGTGTAATTGACTATAGGTGTTATAGGAAAATATTTCTTACTTCCTCAGACTATTTTAATAAAACACTTTCATTATATTGGTGCAAGCATGTGCATGTATACTCTTTGTTATTATAAAATATGTTAATGTGGATTTCAGTATTAAAAGGGTAATACTGTTTAATATTGTTCTAAAACAGTAATATTGGCCTAGAGTTCCAAGATGTTTGGAATATGATACTGGATCCAATAGGAGATGAAACATGCAGTGGTCCCTGTAGAAAGTGTCACATAATTCCCTGCATCCCCCAGGGTGATGGGTTGCACCGATTTTAGCTGAAGAGTTCTCTAGATCTACTGGGTAGTCTGAACTCCATTCTGTGAGATTTAAATTTCTTCCCACGTTGGGATGAAGTGTGCTGTGCCACTAGCATTATCTTCGGTGAACAGTTATTTCCCAGGTGAATTGTATGGTTTATAGTTGTAAATTGCAGGGTAATTCTTTCTTACCAATCATCAAGTTTTGGTAAATAACATGACTTTCCAAAAAGAAGGTCAAGGCCAGAGACATGTGTGTGGCTTGGGGTTTCTTTTCCTCCTGGAGGGCTGTTCAGGTGGTGGCAGCTGTCTGACTTCTGGTGTTGCTGTGATGTCTACCTGGACCTGAAGGTAGAACATCCACCTGCACCTGCTGACAGAGCAATTCCCAAGCAGGTCTGCTACACTCAGCCACACTGTCTTGGTGAGTTTGTCAATCATGATTATGCTTATGTATATATATTGCTTCTAAGCAATTTGGCCATTAAGAAAATTACTAGCAAGCTTATGATGATTTATATAGTTGCATAATATTTCTCATCTACATGATGTAATTCATCTTTTTTTAAAAATATAATATTACCTTTTCCAGTGAGGGAAATTATGTTATATCAGCTGATGTTGGCAGTGTAGAGGCACTGGTCAGAAGTTACAACATTTAGAAGAAATCCAGAAATTTTTGGCTTTTTTTCAAAGAAATATTTCTTTGACCACTTCTAGCCAAGAGTAAGATGACAATGGGTGTTTCTTCTTTCCAATCACACCTCTGTTCTGATTTCCACAATGGCTTCACCCTGTCCAGGAAGATGATTCTCCATGCTCTTTTTTATTTGCAGAGCAAATAGTTTACCAAAAAATCTCTGCTGTCTGCCTTCATGGGTGAGGAGGAAGTGCTTTTTCTTTTTTCCTGTTAAACAGATCTTATCTTGAATTTTGGAGATGGTCTTGTGTTTCTGCTGATTTTCCACTAGAGACCTCCATCAGCCCAAATAACCAGTTGTTTTGTAGTTATGATTACTGGGCGTTGCTTGAACAGCTGAGGAGAACGCAGCCTTGCCAGTTGGCCTCAGGGAAAAGGTGGAGTCCCAGGTCAAACAAAAATGTTTCTGTGAACATTTTTTTTTTCTCAGAGAAATTGAGGTTTATCCAAGCAGGTGTGCTGTGAGAATCTGAAGAGGAAGGAATTTTTATGCCTTGAAGCAACTGCACAGAGATGGCAAGAATGATATAACCTAAAATATATCCACCGTTTTCATAATATGCTCTTGGAGAACTTGAAAGAAAGCTTCTTCCTGAAAAAAACAGCCTGTGTACATCCAGCCATCTTATGCTGATGAGTTTAAGTGCAAACATGTTCAATTCCTGTAAACTGAAGAATCTGGAAATAAGATTCCCAGTTCATAAGAATCACAGCCATAACAGGGGGAGGCTGGCTTCCAGCAGCCAGAGGTCAGAGCAGGAGAAGCCTGGACTTCTTGGATTGTTTTGTTGGCCTTCTTGTTTGACTTCAGGGCCAAAGCCACTGCTTCCTCTGATGAATAAAACCAGCCAAACCTGCAAGAGCTGTTATGGCTCGGTAAGATTTCTGGTTCAGGTTTTTTGCAAGTGATTTATCCCTTGAGTTTAAGCTCTTGTTTCTTGGGTACACACTTGAAGAGCTAGAATAGCTTTGTGCCTTTATTTTGGCGTGAATCTCATCCGCCCTATTATCAACACCAACACTTCCTGTGATTGAAATTACTTTTGTGACATTCTCAGCAACACTAGCACTACTTTTAAATGTGTGATAATGAAACAAAACAGCAGTTATCTTTTACAATCCTTAATTCTCTTGAGTAAAAGTAGCTAGGAAGCCAAAAGTACCTAAAATATATTAAAATAACCCTATAAAGTTGTTAATGCTTCACTTCTACAGTAGTTTAAGTCTCACTTCTCTCCTTGCAACTCTGATTTCTGCTTGCTTGAAACCATTATATATTTATTCTCCTAGGAGGTTAAAATGCAGTTGAATCAACAAACTATAGCTAAACTCATTGCTTTTGTTCTCTGTATTTCTGGACCATATATACGCCTCTTGCTCCAGATAGGCCTAATTACAAAATGAATATTTGGGCTATTTTACATGGACTTCTGTTTCATATAGCTTTTTCTGATAATGTATAGCACTCTTCTGGGAAACAAACTCCCCCAAACTCTATTTGCTTATTTTATCTGCTGTAGTACAGTGTTAACTACCTGCATTATGCTGAAGAGAGGATAAAGGTGAAGAGAGTTTTTTGATTCATATTTTATGCATGTCATTTGTTTAACTGTGCTTTCTGGTACTGTCTCCCTGCTGACAGTCAAATATGTGTTTCAATGCAGAAAAGGCATGATTTCAATGAGATGTTGGAACAGAGACTTTTTTGACTTCATAAGCTTATAATACTGTTTTCTATTAGGCAGCTGTCTATATCATCTATATTTAAAAATCTTTCATGATTTATCAATCAGTAATTATTTTCTTAATTGGTAGTGAACTTATTAGGTTAAGATCACTCTTAGAAAAAAGTGAGTTGGAAAAATATTTTTTTGCCTATGGGAACAAGCAAAATTATGACAGCATGTTTGAAAGCACAGCACTGATTTTCAGGAAAGGCTTTTTCAAGCAATTTTAAACATCTGGAGGATGATGACATCCTTTAGTCAGATGTGCTAGGCTTGTACCTAAGTGAAAAAGCAACTGGTAAAAAAACATGTAAAAATACTTTTCTTGTTTCAAAAATCTCTAGAATGTTATATGATTTAGTCTCAGAAGCGTCCGAAATCTAGATTTTGAGTGATAGCAAATGTGAGAAATCAGGTTGTTTTGTTTGAAGTCCAAATTTTTTGCCATGTTTTGCTTGAAAGGGGAGTGGTCTCTTGACCTCCACAATGTTTTCTGAGGGAACGTATATACGTGTTTCCATACAATTTGTTAACATTGGTTGCTCTCTAAACTGGATTTCAAAAGAACTCTGAGGTAGCCTGAGGAAATAATTTGGTGGGGTCCTTGTCAAGGATATTTTGCCTTCTCTTGGCAGGAACTATAACTTCTCTTGAGGCTGTTTTAAACAGGGTGTTTAAACACAGGGAATCCAGAAAATCTGTGCCTTTCAATTAGTAAGCAGCTACCTCCAATGCTGAGGACTGAGACTCATGGTCTAGCACTGCCCTGCTACCACTTCTTCAGTCCCTGAGTGCTATATAAAGATCCTGATGCTCACATTGTCTTTCAAGAGTGTCTGCAAGGGACAGAAGAAGCATCAGTTTGCTTAACACTGATTTTTGTGGGAGCTGGAGGTAACCATTGTGTGCCAGCAGAGCTTTGTCACCTCTGTGAGGCTGTTGATTACAAAGAGTGCAACATTCTGCTTTGGGAATGAGTGCCAGCTTTGGGAGACACTCAGACATCAGCAAAAAAAACCAGCAAAGGTATACAGTTGGTGTAAACTTTAAATTGCAAATCAAATTATTCTGACAATCTACATCTAGTCCTTGGGAGAGATGAATATTAACCCCTTGAATCGTAGCAGAAGGTCTGTAGAAAGAAAGAAAGTCTCAGAAAGAAAGTCTCATTAACAGTGAAAAAGGAGGGATGCTAAAAGCACGGCTGACAAAAGCCCTTGAAAGTACCAGCTCTTGCTAAAATGCTTCAATAAGTACTTCGAGTACTTACTGAAGCAAGTGTGCATGAATATAATGTGTGTTGACACAGCTGACACATATTTCTTCTGAAATAAGCACCACTAGCAAGAAGGCAAAGGAGGCTCACACACCTAAAGTTCTTTCCTCCCCTTCCTTTCATGCTGTTTTGTGTAGAAGTCTCAGAAATTTCGTAACTACTGTGGTGCAATTGCATGAAGCAGGTGCCAGTATCACAGCCTGTTGGGTTTACTAGGTTAAGCAGCACACTTCATACTACTTGAAATTTTGCTCCCTTATGTGCTCATAGTAGTGACAGAAAACATTTACTTCAAGTTATTTGGAAATCTGCAGCTGAGTTTGTGCTCTGTGATACAGCTTGTGATAATAATAGGAAAAGGGATGTTTACTGTAGACTATCAGCCCCATTCATCTTGGCCCAGAAGCTGCACAGGGTGCCAGCTCTGCCACCAGTTCACACAGCAGAGCGGGAAGCCCTGCCCACCCAGGCAAGTGGGCAGGCAGCCAGGAAGGTGGCCTTTGTCTTGGGGAGAAAGATTGAGCTGGAAAAATTGCTTCAGTGGGCTGCACGTAAAATAGGTATTGTTTTTCTTAGAACTGATGAATGCACTTAGGTAACCAAGTAATTTCAAAAGCATATGTAAAGCTCAAAGAAGCAGTGGAAGTGCTAGAAGAGGATGTATTGTATGAGATCTAATCCTGCAAAATGTGGCCATGTTTTCTGGCTGACCCACTCCTGATGGACATACAAGTAAAATAAAACCTGGGGCAGTGCAGTGGTTTTTGCTAGACACATGGTGTCTGGCACAGCAGCAATGTCATTTTTACATCTGAGATGTCAATGGGCAGCTATGCATTATCAGCCCCTAAATGTGCTTTTCAAACTTTTTCCTTGGGTGTGGTGTTCGCCACCGTTGGGACCCTGGGCTGCTCCTGGAGCTCCCTTCTGAGTGAATGTACCAGTGAATTAGGAGCTGTGGGAGAGTTTTGGGTACGACACCCTGTCTAGCGTGATCCCTGGTCTGGCACCAAGTATGAGCACAGTGTTAAGGCAAAAGGTTAAAGTTATTTCATATAGAACTGAGATTGCAGAACATTATTAAGCACCTTCCTTTCTCCTGGCTGTCAATGTAAGCTGTTAGGGTTCTCAAATGAGTTACTAAGCAGGTGAGGAGAGCAGTCCCACCACCAGCCCTTGGGTGTTCAGCTGGTGCTGGTGCCTAAAGGCTGCAGGCAATGAGCAGCAAGAGCAAGCCTCTGCTGGAGGGCCAGCTTGGGGAAAATGAATTAAGCATGTTACCTGAAGGAGATGCATTCTGGGGACTGCTTTATTGTACCTCTAATTATTTCTAACCTATAATATTAACAGGTGTTTTAATCAGCTGTATTTTCCCAGTCTTTTTCAAGGAAACAGTTAAATTATTGATTTGACCTCTCTAAAGACCTCATGTGGAGTAGACATTTTTGTTGTACTGCAGTTATGTATTCCTGCCTCTCTTCTGCTCAGCATCATTAAGAGCCAAAAACTCCACTCATTTTCTTTAGTTTGCTTTTTAATTCCTGCTGGTATTCTGCTCTGTGAAAAGAATAATTTCAAAGGCCTTGAATTTTTAAAATCAGATCTAACTGTCCCTGTGGAAAGTTCTTAAACTTTTCTTTTCCATATAGATATCTTATTTATTTACTTCAATATGACTTTTGTTTTTTAGTCATTGCATGTTTGTGGTAATGTTGTAACTCAATGGCACATTAATGCCATGTGGTATACTAATCTGTGTAACTGCAGAGATATTTTCTGAATATCTTTTTCTTAGGTTAGCCCAAATTATCACAATATCCCACTCCTAACAAACCTTACATTTCTTCCAAATATGACACCTAAATTTCTTTGCAATGCAAAAGGTTTCTACACTGAGCCATGAATTCTATTCAGAAATAAATGTTTTCTAACATGAAAATTAGATCACTTCTAAGCACAGGTCTTAATGGAAGGCAATACAATATTTTAAATGAAAATGCAAATGATCAGAACAAGAAATATGGGTTCTTTTATCACCGCTTAAGGCTATCTGATTAAAAATGATTACATTCCATTAATCTTTCTATATTTTTCAATATGCTTTTAAAGAATAGGTTTTAGTAATATGGATTTATTTTATGCTTTGCAGAAAGATAGTTTATACAATAGTGTGACCATGCATTACTTTCAAAAAGTGATGTGGCTGTTGATTGAACCTGTCAGATTTATTCTTGTCCATGTGTTTGACTTCATATTTTGAGTAATGTTTCAAAATGTGAATTCAAAAGGGTATGTTTCTATCCAGAA
Organism: Cettia cetti; assembly: GCA_013401135.1. Lineage (NCBI taxonomy): Eukaryota > Metazoa > Chordata > Aves > Passeriformes > Sylviidae > Cettia > Cettia cetti. Next base: position 29,852 of record VZUI01065806.1, on the reverse strand, counting down.
ACAAAATGTACAATTTACAGAAGAAATTGCATGGTTCTGGAAAGGTTAAGTCCTTTAAGTGTTTCAGCAGCACAAGCAAGAAAACTTTAAGAGATGGAGCAGTCATGTCTAAGTAGCATTTTCTCCAAGAGATAAAGTCCACCTCTATTTTCAGCAGATTTCTGATGTGAAATGACAGGCTTTAAGCACTTTCTGTCACAATTTACCATTGTGACAAAATTTGGTTTCTGATACTAGCTTTTTTCTGTGCTGCTGTGGTTTTGCTTTCAGGCTAAAACTCTGAGAAATAATTTTGTAGAAGTTCTATTACTAAAAAACACTATTTTTATGTGCAGGAATTTCTGAAAGAAACAAACAATGTTGTTTATTCATTTGCTGCTGTGAGATATCCCAAAATTATCACTTTGGACAATTGGACAAGTGGGAACTCAGAAAGCAAACATATTTTCCTTAACTGCTCCATTTGAATACTTACTTTCATCATAATAAATGAATAGGTAGAATGAAATGAGGAGTGTTACTTTCTAACTCACTTATTTATAATTTTAAAATGTAAAAGCTAAAAGAACTAGTCTAGGTCTACTCAGAAATATTATTTCCTATATTTCTAGGAAACAAATATTCAAAAAAATTGTGATTTTTCTGCACTAAATCTGAACTCAGTATTATGGGTTTTTTCCTCCATTTTCCCCTGTATCAAGACCTGAAGATTTTCTGACAACTCAGATACTAATTTTTGATTAATTAAAAAATCTTCTCATGAGGAAATTTGCTGAAGTTCCAAAAGACACATCTGAAAGTAAGACTTTTGTGCACAACAGCGCACTTAGGGTCAGTGATATCATTACCAGCTATGTCTTAACTGAGGCTTGTGTCTGAGTGGTAACTACTGGCAATTTATCTGAGGATAACCTGGTATGAATTTTGAGCATTTGCTGCCTCTGTATGTCTGGAATTTTTCAGAGTGTAACAGATTATTCCCTGGGAGAAGCTCCTTGCTGTTCTCTAGAGTGAAGAGCATCTTTTTTTGTTTTGCAGCTAACTGTTTGCAGAAACTTGGTGTGAGAAGGATTTTGGAAAACATTTTAGAAAACAAAGTACATTATAAAATCAATGATTCTTGGTTTTAATTATTTTCTCTCATAAAAAATTCTGGCAAAAGCCAGAGCTGTGGAGCACAAAAAAATCACTTTTAGAAACCTTGAAGAAACCATGAGAGATACTGATTAATTTTGCTTTATCTCTTTTTCCATCATGGATGACACTTGTGTTATATATGGCTAAAGAAGTTTCTTTGATAAATATTTAAGCATCAAAATCCAAGACTTACTGAGTTGAATGGGACTTTGCTTATTCACTTCACTTAGGTATTTCCAGTGGTTTATAAATCTCCAGAGATGAATACAGACAGAAAACCCTTGCTAGTCTAAGAGCAACATGTGAGTTCAGCCATGAAAATGTCTTTTTTCCAATTCCCGTGCCTTCATGAAGTGGCTGCATTGAGTGGGCAGAAATGCTGGCTTTGGGACTGGGGACTCCTCCCAGTCTCCTGACCCCTGTGCAAAGCAGAGCTTTCTACCTCAAGAGCAGGCCTGATGTCACTCATGTGTCTGAGGCTGCAGGTGTGTCAGCACACTGCTCACCTGTGCATGTTCATCACAGCCAGAAAATAGGGGTGGCTCAGGACTGTATGGCCCAGAAGCTTTTATACACACAGAAGCTTTGGAATATTTTTTGCCTGTACAGCAGATGTGAAAGATGAAAAATGAAGGAATTTTGGTCTATTCAGATGGTGTACATATGTTTCTACAGGCATGTACACAGCAGAACAGTTCAGGAGAAACAGCCCAGTCTACAGAATGCATGGCTCTGCAGGTGTGGGGTGACCAATAACAGTTCTGTAGCACTGACGTGAGCAGGCAGCCCTTCCAGAGCCAGGTGGATTGCCTGACTGGTGTCTGAGAGCCTCAGATTATAACCAAGGGAAGTCACAGGACTCACAGAAGTGAGTTGCTAGTTTTGTTGCCAAATTGCTCAGCATTGGTCTCTAATGTGTATTTGAACATGGAAGACCAGCTGTCAAGGTGATGATGGAGGAGGCATAAAACAAAACCTGCCATCATTAGTAGTCTGGGTGTCATGCTGTGCTGTACATAAGAGCTGGATTTTAGGCTTTGTTATTTTCAAAACATCTAGGATACCAAAGGTATTGATGGTGCGCATGTGTTTGAAGGCCTCTTGGAAGAGCTTGCCAAAATCTTTTCTTGAGTGATCAAAGTCACAGAGGCAGATTGATGATATGGGACAACACCCCACAGGGTCCTGTTGGAATAAGACATTCCTTTGCCTTGACAAGACAGAATTTTATTCTCACCTAATAATTTAGCTGCCAAAGTTTATAACTGTCTTTTGTCATTTAGAGACTGTTCTTCTTTTCTGCTGCTTCTGAAGCCAAAGCCAGCCAGGCAGACTCACTCACAGCAACAGCAGATGACTGGTTGTGTCCTGCAGATTAATGGCTGAGGAGATGCCCCTGCAGTCCTGTGCAACAAGACTGAATCAAACCTGATTTTTACTAATGGATATCACCCCTAAACCTATCTGGCTGATATTTAATGGAGGAAAATTACTGATCTGTATGTGTTCCCATTTATTATACCTGTGGCAATTCCCATGATATTTGCCTGCCAGTGCTCATGGTGAGCTGTGGATTGGGAGAAATTTTACAATGTGGTGTCTCAGCTTGCCACAGAGCTTTAAATTGCCTGTTGCTAATCCTGCCTGACATATTTTGTTCCTCATGAGTTGTACAGATTATGCTGCATAAAGTTTTGATGTTTCTTCTGAACTAAACATTGATTTATATATTGCTTTCTCTACTTCCGTGCTTGAGATGGTAGATGGTTGATGATTTCTGTTATAAACATTTCAATAAAATCTTTCTGTGTGTTGGCATTTCCCCTTCATTACAGCTGGGTTGGCAGTCATAAGATTTTTATCCAGCACAGAACACTATAAAATTGCAAATCTCTACAATGTAAAACTTAACATGCTCGTGATCTGAGCTGCCAAGTACTAACAATAAGTGGGAATTTTGGTCACTTCCATGATTCAGAACGGTGTGGAAACAAATATCAGCATGCACATGAAAACTATCTGGGTTAGTGAAAGGGTATTTGTATATTAGCTACAATTTGAAGGACAGGAGAAGGTATAAGGTGGTAGCAGTGACAGAGACCTACCACTTGTGTTCTCCTTCCTAATCTTTTTCCTGCCTCTGCAGGCAGCAGCATATTCGAGGGGAAGGATTTGCCTAGACCCTTCAAGCTCCAGAGCTGTTTGCAGCCCATCACTTCCATGTCTTCCTCCATCAGCAGATTTTCTCACTTTCAGTGCAAATAAAAAAGAAGGAAAGTGAAGATCCTGTACCTATGACTAAATATTTAGAGAGAATTGTGAGATAAAAACACATACAATCTTACCCTGAACACTGTGCAGTGCTGTGACTGTAATAGAAATCTGGAGCTGACCATGTGGAAAATATGGAATAAATATAGAACAGCTGCAAGGCAGGAAAGTGTGCTGCCTTGAGAGGAGATACAGGACAGAAAGAAATGCATGTTTAATCTAAGTAGGAGTTACTGATGACATTAGATGAATGTTGCATGCTCTTGATAATCATAAGGCTGCCATTCAGCTAATTCATGAATAGTTCAAAAAGGCACTCATAAGAAATATTTTAAGATTTAAAAATTTCCATACATTTCTTTGCTTTTAGTCTAACAAAGCTTTTTGGCAATTTCTATCTACCTGTGGAATATCCTTTCCGTATTGTCACATTCTTTACAATAAAAATTAGAATCTGTATTTTTTTCCTGTTATTTTCACAATAAATAACGATCTTAGTTTTGTAGCAATTTATTAGAAGCAAGAGACAAGTTTCCTTTCCTGCAAGGAAAATTTGAATCTTGGAAAAAAATACGCATAGGTTTTATTTTGCTCCAATTACTTTTTTTTCTCCCCATCAGCTTAAGTATTTGTACAAAAAAAGTTTTATAGACCTTGTCACATCATGCTGGCCTTTTTCAGCATGCTTTCTGCTCCAGTGCCTGAATGGGCATACCTCATTGTTAAGAAAGTGCTTAAAGCCTCCTCCCTTGGCATTTCTTATTGAATGTGGAAAGCACTGCTCTGGCAGAAAGCCACAGAAAGGTATTCTGGCATTGGGAAAAGAAGATGAAGAAGAACTATTACCCTCAGTCTCCTCCACCCCTGCAATCCCCATGCTTTTTCATTATCAGAAGGACTCTGTTTAATAAAAATCTGCGTGGGGGTCCACACATGCCTATCCTTCCAGTCATAAAGGCTTTATAGGTTTATAAAGGAAATTAATTTAAAAATTAAACTCTTGATTTCATCAAACCATGGGTGACCATACTGATTTTTTTCTACCCAGAATTCTGGTGTAGTTCTAGAAATATGACATATGCTATTGATTTCAGTAAGTGCAGATGGGTACTATAATATAAAAAGCCTTGGATCAATATTTAAACAACAATAGCCTTGAGAATCTGATATCAGTGAGGCTGTATTTAGATGTTTCTTTACAAACACAGAGGAGATTAGAAATACCTAGTCATGTGTTGGTGTGGGGAGGTATAAATAGCACAAAGTGAGTTTAAGCTGGTATGAAGACAGAGAATAAGAACAAAAGGTCTATTGCAGGCAGCAGAAGGAAGAGGTCCAAAGGAAACTTCTTCAAAGGACAACTGAAAAACAGGTTTTTAAGAGAAATAGTACATGAAATGCCTGACAATGCCGCAGTGAAGGTAATATCTTCTTTCCTTGGTTTAACAGCCATAGAGAAGAACACAGCAAAATTTAACCAGGCTTTTCTCCCCTCTGATCTTGAGTGGTAGAAAAAAAGGATGGTGCCAACAGATGGGCCAGTGGGGCACCCTGCCTGTACCAGCAGCATCCAGAACCCTCACCCATTTTGGTGCTTCCCAGCAGTGCCTAGTTTATGCAGATGTGTCCAGGTCTGTGGATTAGGTGCTGTGCAGCCTTGGTCCAGAAGAAGGGACCTGGAGTGAGCTGCTGCCTGAGGCATTGCTGAAAATCTCTCACCACTTCTCTTCCACTTCTCAGTGTGTCAGGTAATTAGATGTGATTTGGTGGCAGAAGAGTCAAAGCAACATTTTAGGAAAAAAAGGAGCTTTCAGATTCAGAGAAGTTCATCTGTCTGAAGGGTGACCAACAGCAGTTCTTACAGCAAGGAGTCTGCACATGGGATGTGTTTCTTGGGAAACAGCTTGTAACATAATACAAGGTTATATAAAAGTAAAATGAAAACCAGTCTATATCATAATTTTTTATCATCTGATGAAGGTCTTCAAAATAGTGTAATTTTTAACAGTTTTTTTGCTGCTTCACAGTGCAGTCTCCCTAGAGATTTTGTCCTGTGATAATGTGCTCAGAGTGATTTTTATTGTGCATCAGCAATCGAGCACTTTCAAAAAGCCATCTAGGAAAGTGTGAAATTCAGAAACCCTCTCAATTTTGACTTGCTAAGTGCAATTGCATAAAAAGTGAAGAAACTGTCTGAGCTAATTTGAGTACATTCAATTACTTGTATTACTCTATGTAATACAATGAATGTTGGGTCTTTGCTGATGGGAATAGAACTGATTATTCAGCAGGAAATGTCTAAATAGGTGTGTATTTTACCTTCATCACTTTGGTACAGAAAGAGGTTGCCATACTCAGACCAGCAGTTTGTTGTGGAGCTCCTTGATGAACTCAGCGAGATCCATTAGGAATATGTTTGAAGGAAACAGACTTTCATAACCACATTCAGCTCTTATTTTTACTATCCCAAGTCCTCTGAAGTTTTTACACAGTATATTAGTATGAAACATAAATTAAACTTCAGTTTGATAAAGCAATGATCAAACTCAAAAATTTGAGAAGTTCAGTTCAGGCAAGTGTTGAAAACCCAAAGGTTTGCTTAGATCTCTCTGAGCTGGCCTGGAGTTGAATGGGAAATGTCCAACAGCCTAGTTCCTTTTCCTCCTGAGATTTTATACATACTCTCTTCTCAGCTGCTCAGGGAACAGAAAGTGCTGAAAAACTCAGGAAAAAAAAAAACAACTTCAAAGTACTGAATTTGACTCCTTTAAATCTCAGAAAAGGTTATTGGCTTTCAAGTGGTCATTTGAATCTGAGTATCTGACCCTAATAAATATGCTGGAAAGCTGCCTTTGTGTTATTTTTGGAAGATGTTCTCTTTTCAAGATGAAGACATCTAAGAGGGGAAATGATAACTTTTATGGATGGTAAGTAGGGTTTGGTTTGCTAATATTTTCTGGTATTCTTTGCCTTTGGTGGTATTACTATAGCAGAGAGTAATGGTTCTGGACTGGCAGCTCTGATGCACCCACATGCTAGGATCTCCAGCCCAGCCCTACGTTATTTCCTCCCTCCCTCCGTCCCTCTCTTCCCCTTCCCCTTCCCCTCCCACCCCTCCCTGCCAGCCCGCCCACCTGCCTTGCTGCCTGCCTGCTTGCCTTCCCACCTTTGTAATTAAATTCCACCTTATTTTCTAGAGTTGATGAAGTCAAGACATAAGAAAGACCCTGATATTTTAAAATCTCATATTCAATTTTAATAATGCTGAGAATTTGAAAGAATATGTCAAACTGAAACTCACGTTTCAGTTTAAGAGATACGGAGAATCAAATGAAGACCCAAGTTGTGCTGGCATTGCCAAGGTCATAAGAAAAGAAAGTCAATTTAATTAACATTTTAGCATCATGCTATGGCTTCTTTATGGATTGCTGCGCTGAAAACTTATTTTCAACCCCTACTAAAAACTGTTATTCAAGTACAGTTGGATTTACTTCAGCTCATTCCTGCTGAAATGCTCCATCCTTTTTTCATTCAGTATTTCATAGATGATTAGAAACTCAGAGAAGAAAGAGCCCAAGAGTCCATCCTCTGCCTCTCACTGGATCCATTATATCCCTAAGGGGTATCTTCCCAGCTTGACCTTGAAGATGACTTCTCTGATCACTGCAGGCCTTTTGTGTTGCATCCATGCTCAGGTACTTGACATTCCTACTCTCAAGTGTCTTACTTGAAAGTCACTATTTGCTTTAGGCTCAATCCTTTCCCTCCAATAATGAGCAGGTTGTAGATGGGAATAACAACAGTCCCTGCAGTATTGGACAGATGCTGTGATAAGGTCCAAGAGAAAAAGGGTTTGAAATATTTCTTACAGGATCACTTCTGGGTCACAAAGACACATTATTTTATATTTTGTGGATTTTTTTTCTATTAGTATGATAGATAAACTTCTTTTCTGGTATATTCAGCAAAATTCTACTCACTCTCTTGAATTTATGTCTGCAGAAGCTATCTGCATGACTGTTTTTTCCTTATTTTATGAAATAATTTGATTTTTCTTCCCTCCTTTTTGTACAATTGATATTTTGTTAGAATTGTTTCAGAGCTATCATCTTGAGTGCTAGTGATGGATCTTCTCTTCCCTTTAAGTAGCTTTTAATGTGTTTGTGTAGCAAGTGTTCCAGTGACAAGAGTTTTCCTGCTCTCTCTCTATGATGCCCAATGGACCATAAATGTTGTCACTGAGCATTTCTTTTTGCTTCTGGGAAGGAATGGCATGTTCCGTACTGATTTATGCATTCAGGGAAGTTTAAAGCAGAATGAATTCTTCTATCTGCAATATAAATATAACACACACTTATTAAGATCTTTATGAAAATTGTGGAATCTTTTTTTTTACAAAGATGATAAACATACATAAAAATGCAATTGATTAGCCCAAAGTAGAAAGCATAAAGTCTGCTGTAACTGTGAACATATACACCTGTTTTCCAATCCATGCTTCAAGAAAATCAGGCTCCCAGCTTCCCCAGGTTCTCATGTTTACTTGTGACACTCTTGGTTGCATTGAGTTTTCGTAGAGAGAGGATGCATTGACAAGCTTTTAAAGGGGGGGTCTTGAACAATAGTATGACCTAGTTGAATCATTAGGCTCTTATATATTCCTGTATATATATTCCTTATATATTCCTGTTCACTTTCTTCAAAGATATTATATTCAACTTTATTCAGCTGTGTTGTTTTCAAGAATTCTCATTGACTAAAAGTGCCTGATCAGGCAAAGAATGAAGAGTGACTGTGATCTTAAAAAGTGAAGTCAGATCCAAGTAATTTGAGATTTGGGCTTGTGAGAGCTAAGTTCTGTAGAATCATTGAACATGACCCAAGTGACTCAAAGTTTTTAGCTGATGGGATTCTTGCACAAAATTTTGAGGACAACATTGGTGTGGGCATATGCATACAAAGGAGAATTAAAGTAAAAATGTAATAGAAACCAGAATCAGGATTGATTACCATTATAATTATTTATTACCTATATTAATTACTCATCAACAAAAAAATGTTAAAACATGAAAATACTCAGTTCTGATATTTTTTTAATATTTGAAAAACGGAGAAAAAGGACTCACTCCTTTGTAAAATACCCTTACATGCCCATCTCTGTTAGCTGGGTAATAATCACAGACATCCCTGATGTGGGTTTCTGCTTGAGCATACGGACATAGTAGATGTAACGTTTTTAATAACCAATTTCAAACAGGATCTGTGGGAACAGGTTTCATTTTGGATTTTTCAGTGATCATCAGTGAGCTTGCAATGGCAGGCGTGTAGTGACATGGCATAGAGTGAGAGAGGCTAAGACAGGAAAAAGTTACAATCTCCAGGCCATGGAGATTTTCCTTGAAGATTGTCCTGGTTTAGGGCAAATTTGTGAGGAAACTTCCAAAGGGGGTTCCTCTGGAAAGCAAACCCAAAAGGCCCCTGCCCCCAGCCAGTCCAGTAAAAGAGCTTCCTTGGAGAAAATTGGAAAAAACTATCTAACATACAAACACACATTTCCCACAAGCATAAAGAATGGATTATTTATATGAAACAATAAAACCTCTTACTGCTCCAAAGAGAGATGGCAAACTGAGGAAGTCCTTGCTGTGGGTGTAGCTCAGCTCACTCAGTCCCAGTCCCTCCAGAAGTCCGGGCCCCAGTGGGCTGCAGGTGCGAGCCCTCAGTGCTCCTCTGAGTTTTTTCAGTCCAGAGCAGATTTAAACAGTTCCAAGAAAAAGGAAAAAAAAAGAGAGTCGTGAGAACTTCTCTGCCTCAGCTAGCTAAACTAACTAAAAGCACAGGGCATCTCTGTCCCACTGCTGTCTGTGCCTTGGATGAACAAGCACCGGAGCAAGGACGCGTAAGAGTCAGGCAGTTTTCTCAAAACAAACTGCACACTGCTTCTTTTTGTTTCCAGAACCAGTTTTAAAGGTACAGAACTCAATATAGCACAAACAGAACAGATGACTGGGGATACAGGCATTATAAAAGTCACCCTAGAACAAAGATGTAACCAGCAGCCTTATCTCATTAGTGTTATTTTCATATTATTGATTTACCTATATTGTCCTTGTTTTGGTTTCTGAAACCTCTCTTGTGCTGACAGTTCATGTCACTTCAGACAGGAAAATAAAGAAAACCCTTGAAGAAGTAAAATTCTAGTGGAGAAAAACTTCCACCATGCCTAAGGCAAGAGCTCACTTGATCTCATGGTTCAATCCAAATTCTGGTACTGTCTCCGTAAGTACCAATTCTGGTCTCTTTCCTAAAGGTCTGAACTCAGATATACTCTGATGAAATCAATAGACACCTTTTAGTTGAAAATTGGTATAAATGCTCATGTTTAATATCTGATATGTTTCATATTCCTCTCATTCTACATTTTCCCTTTGAGGAATAATGAATCCCTCTCCATTTCTTCCTGTTAATGAATTTAATTTAATATTAAGAATAAGAAAGGTAATGAAGCTTTTCTATTTCCAGCAGAATAATTAAAGATTCATTGGGGAGAGGGAAGCATTGTGGAGCCCGTTGACTAGGAGATTCATAAAGAAAATTAAAAAACAGAGTTGAAACCTCAAATCCAATTAATATTTACATATTTTATGTCAAAAGAGAACAATTCCCACTGGGGAAACCCCTGATTTACTAATTTACAAAACTACTATTGAGTAGTTTTGCATAGCTGGTAAGTCCCTGCAGGTATCTAAGACCTTTGGGTGTGTGATCTCCCCCTCTCAGATGATAAAATTCACTTCAAATTAAACACTTTATGTAAGTGGACTGCACGAGATACATCTGTCTGAGCTGTTTTACTAAGTCAGGCCCCAGCTGGCATCCTGACAATTGGGCTGTGTGTTTGTGCTCTCTGTGAGGGTAATTTGGGCCCACTCCCCAGGGATGTGTGCAGGCACCCTCTGCCCCTCACACCCTCTGGTTCTGGCATGCCTGCACAATTCAGCAAGGCCCGTCAGCACCCTGGGGAAAGCTCCTCTCCTTGGGTTGATCTGATGGCAGGACTGACAATGGTGGAGCCTGGAGCAGCTGTAGTGAACTGGGTCCCAGACAGAGGCCTCCCTCCCTCAGCTTTAGGACTGGTCTCTGTAGCTATCCTTCAGCCAAGCATCACACACAGCTGGACACAGAAAACAGGAATTCCTGTACTGCTATATTTCTCCTCTCACCCAGAAACTAATAGAAACACATAAGGAAGCAATTTGAATAACAGTTAAATAAACTCCCTCATTTTCTGTCCTTTTGCTTCCACTCATCTATACTGAACCACAAAGAGGATCTTTGAATCAAATTATAAACACCTCTTTAATATCCCTTTATTAATCTGGGTACCAGGATATCAAACCTCCCCTTAGAGATGAAGTATGATCTTTGAAGTCCAACTGTCTTTAAGTGCAGGTTTATAATGCTACTCAAAACTGAACGGCTGCTTTGTAGATTGCTTTATTAATTTCACAGTAAATTTGCCTAACTTGTGAGCAGAAAGTATTTTATTCCCTATCTATTAGTGCTGAAAATCAAGTATCTGAAATCCAAACTGAGGTATTTTCAACCTTAGTAACAAAAGTCAGTACTGTGCAGTCACTACTTGCATATACGATTATCTCTTATGCATGCAGTATAATATGTGAAACAGTATGATAGTCCACACTATGGAAGGTTTTTAGCTTTTCTTGAGAGTGTATTTCTTGTATTTGTAATGCAGAGAGACAAAATGCAGGTAGGAAGTACATTGGCACAGCTGCTATTTTTACATAATCACTTTCACTGAATAATATTTTTAGATTTCTGAGAGTGCACAGATGTATGTACAGGTCAGAAAGACAAACATATTTACAATATGCATTTAAATCTTACAAATTTTCCTCTGCCTAAGATGTTAAGGACTTAGGTGACCCAAGATTTTAGTTTGAAATATGTTTTCAGCTCATGCACTCACATATTTGGAGAGTTTTACAACTCTGAGTCAACTCAAAAGTTCCTATTATCAACTCAGGGAATAGACCCATTTGTAACTACCTCTGCTGCATCACCTGGCATGTCTATAGCTGAGGTTGATACCCCAGATCAAAACCTAGATCTTAACATTCAAAAAAATTTCCTGTTTATACAGGCTCAAAAAATATCTTTATAGCGTGACTCACAATCTTCATATTGATAATGGCAAAATATCTGGTGATTTATCCACCCTGAAACATTTTCCATTTATATTTCATGTTTTCTCTCATGGATTAAAGTACTTCTGTAATTAAAAGCTCAGCCTTGCTCCCTATTATTTGAGATCTATTTGCTTAATTGTCAAAATCTAAGTCTAATTGTAGATTAAAAGTAATCTTGGACTTCTGCTGCCTCAAATGAACATTTATTATGTTGGCAATGACACTTTGGTATACAGTGGGTACTGCTAACAAGTCAACATTCACCAGCTGTTGCCATGCAACAGGACCTTAGATAATGGAGATATTTCCTGCTCACCAGGGGATGCCATTGTGTGGGAACTACCCACTGGGTGCTGGATTTTGATGCCAGTCATTCCAATCGTTTTTCATTCTGGTATTTGAGATGCCACTCATAGGCTGGGCCCTGCTCAGTTCTATTTCTGGCTTTTCCATTGACTCAAGGACAAGGAAGTTGGTTATGTTTTTTCTTTCTCCTTTGTTATCTTAGAATCATAGAATGGCTTTGTTTGATTATCACTAACATTTTAGCAGATCTGGTGTTTAAAACAAGTCACCAACATTTTATTAAATATATGATTTGTCTGGAAACACAAAAAGAATTCACAGCTGTGAACATATTTTTTGGTTTGCCACAGCTTTTCCTAGAAAAAGAATCAATTTTTGTCTAAGCTTGTTTTAAAATAAAAAAAATCATCTTCCAAACCAGAATTATTAATCAGAGAATGAGTCTTCCAGGTAGACTACTCCTTTGGGCTTCAATGCCCAATTACTCCTTTGAACTGTAAATGCTACAGAAAAAAAAACAGAGAAGCATAATTTTTCATGAAACTTTAATGTTGTTCTTTGCAAGATTACTTGAGTGGGAGATGGTCAGGAGTTTTTGTCACTTTGTGTCTATATCAGTGTAATAAAATATGGAAAACCATCTTTGCAGCAAAACAGAAAAGGAGATATACTGAAAATCTTAAGTTTCAGAGGGTAAAAGACCTATTCTCTTTCACTTATATTAAATATTTATTTTGAGAGGTAATTTGTGAATGATTTGCTGATGTGTTCAAAGTTCCAGGGGCCTGATTGCCACTTTCAGTTTTACACTATTACAATATTATCACTAGAATAAACATCACATTTTGATGCTAAAATAATTATGATTTCAGAAAATATAACAGCATTTTCTCTCATTTTCATCCTGAAGCAGGAATTGTACCCCCAAGCAAACAATTGAGAAATAAGACTATAAATTTAAAAGCTGATGCCTAGTGGGAAGACAATTACCTTGTCATGCCAATGAAAATTAGGTTCTTGGTTGTCAAAAATCTAGTTGGTTTCTTGTGTCACTGATGTCATCTATAACAGTTCATTAATTTCTTCGTGTGGTAATCTGTCAAAAAAAAAAATCCACGTGAAGGACCCATATCCATGATATAACCTGCAAAAGGACTGAGAAAATGAGTTTAAAAGCTGTTAAGCACTTGTGTGATCCCAGGGTACTGTTTTTTTATAATAAGCAATTTGGTGCTTCTGGAACAGCCAAAAATTTTATTGAAGGAAGAATAGGACCAGATGATGGAGATGAATCTTTGCATTATTCTCAAAGATTAAGTGACAGATGCCTTAGGATTGACAGAGCTGGGCTGGATGGGCTGCCAGGGTCTGAGGATAAAGCGGGAGAGCCCCTGTCAGACCATAGGAACTCTCTGGCTGGACATTCATGCTCCTCCCCATGCCACTGTCACCGCAGGGTGGGGTGCTGGCACAGGGATATTTTCTGTCTGGGCATGAACAGATACAGCTCATGCTGAAAATAGAACAGAGCAGAAATTTTTAGCAGTGTTTGAGAGAGGACGAAATCTTTTCTTGTAAAATGGAAGATTTCTCCAGGGAAATACTATCCAAGGCAACTAATTCAATTTTCAATATTCCTGAGAAGGAATTTCTGCTATCCATTTCAGAAACCTGTTTGCATTGGTTTGTTATCATACATGGTTTAATGATTTCTCCTCTTCTCTCTTTGATTATGCAAACCTGTCTAAACTGTGTCGTTTCACAATGAATGAAGAAAACTAGAGGAAAATTGAAACTGCTGGTACAAACAAATGATGTTGAATTAACTTGAACAGTTCATTAAGCTGAAAATCAAGAAATACAAATCACGTAATTAGATTAAAGATGGTTGATGTTCCTATACTTTGAAAACCAAATTTGGCAGAATTTATTTTTTGTCACTTTTTTTTTTTTTAATGGTGCAAAGCCAAATGCTGAAGGGCTCATATGGAATCATAGTTTTAGGAAAGAACTGTTCTTTCCATGTTCTTTACAAAGGATCTATATCCACCATAATTAATAAACCTGCTTTGTACTACACTGATGTAACAGCTACTCCTTTAAGCCAAACACTCAAGTGTCTTCAATTACAGACAACAGCCCCCGGCTCTCTGGCTCCTCCCGGCAGCTCTGTAGCTTGTGTGCAGAGGTGAGGTGGTTGGTTAAATCAGTCTAATTTGAGAACAATATCCTTTTGAGTAACATTGGGAACAGAACTTTCTGTGGCATTTGGCACAATTCACCTTCCTATAGGAATGCTGGATGTTGGTGCTGACATTGGGGTAGGATGCCATGGCTAGTTGGAGAGACAATCCCTTTTCTCAGTGCCCGTCCCGCCCCCAGCCCAGAACAGCGTGCCCACCCTTGTGCCAGTTTGGGGATGCTGCTGCACACCTGCCCTCTGCCAAACAGCAGTGTGGCAGCTCTTGGCAGAGCTCATTGTTCCCAGCCTCATGTGTGTGGTGAGGTCTTTGCTCCTTGTTGTGTTTTCTGTTACCCTGCGGGAGGCACAGCTGCTGGCAGTCCATGGTGAGAGCGCTACACCACGGCTGTTTAAACAAACTCTTACTTACACGCCAAGAGCATGGCAGCCTGTTAAACCTATGGAGCAGGAACAGAACCTTTCTGTGACATTTTAGATAATTGCAGCAATTCAGCAGTTCAAAATAGCTCAACAAATATTCCTGCTGTACAGTGAATACCTTAAAAGTACATTTTCACATCTACACGAGTGGGAAGAAAGCTATTTACTTCTGATTCAGTATAATTTACTCGTCACTATGCCTGTCTCACTGTTGGAAATAAAACTGGGGTTCAGAATGGAATGCAAGTAGGGGTTTGTCGCAAATGAAGCCATTCATTCATCAACAAAAAGTGGAATATGAGATTATTTTGCTAGACTCTTGAAGTACATAAAAAAGGATAAAGGCAGAATAGTTCTCTCTAGTGTGCCTTTATCAATGGTGGATTTTCATTTATCATTTACTTTTCCCCCCCTTGCAAATACAACGCACCAAAGTGAAAAATAATATTAAATGAAAGAGAACTGATTTCTATCTGACAAATGTTTTATCAGTCACAGGCTATTCAGATAGTTATGAGAACATACAGCAATGAAAGGAAAATCAGCTTGCCTTTCTATCAAGAAAAGAAATTTTGCAGGAAACAATGGGCTTGTGTTTCAGCAAACTCTCAGAAGTTCACACTAGCAGTCAAAGGTAGGCAGAGAAAATGACAGCTAGTAGCAGACAGGAGGGAAACAACTGGCAGGAGGAGTTCTGTCTGCCTTCTGGGTGTGAGAGATTTGTGTTAGGTTAGTCCACCACAGGCTTGTCTCAGCATACAGTGGCTCAGAGTAACACTTCCCAGAAGGCGTTTGGTGTTTGCAATGTGGCAAAGACATTTCTGAATTGTGTGACACTAGTCTGAGTCAGGCTTTCCTTTAGCATGTTGATGCACAGATAAGAATTTTGCACATTAATTTCTGCCTGCTTTGAGTCTGACCGTGAGGTTCAGTTTCCATCATTGTTACTGTTTGATGTATTTTTTTCCAGTTCATGGTACTTGAAGTAACGAGAGACCTGTGTCAAGCCCACCAAACTGGACTCTTTAGCTCATTGTGTGTAAGAACAGTACTTGAAGTAGTGTGCAGAAAGGCACTCCTAGCACTAACTTATTCACAGCATCTCTGTCAATAAACTACTCCCAGCAGTATGTTTTGGATTCACACTGGAACACACTGGTGTGAAAGATTGAGGACCAGAAACTGAGAAAGAAAAGAGCTAATTTGTCTGTCTTACTGGAAGTCCCATCTGTTGGTTCACACATAGAAAACTCTTATTTTGGGTTCCATCATTGATCTTTCATTTCTTTCACCCTGTATGACACTTGAGTGAAGTATTCTGTTTCCTTGGGTGACTCTCTCTCAAAACCATCAGATCTCAGCCGTAAATTAAAAGGCTGCAGTCATCTGTGTGGCATCTCTCACCTCTCGGATGGTCAGACTTCAAGACTTGATGTCACAACCTATCTGAAAAGTGCTATCTATAGCACTTTGGAGACCACAAGGACATACCCTATACTTGAAACAGGCTCTTGTGAAGCAGCAGTTCCACAGATCTCCTAAGCAGGAGCAGGTGATGGGTATGACAGGATCTCCACTGAGAATCACAATGGAGTCTTTCAGGAAATTACTAAAGATGCTACTGCTTAAACCAAATGAGAACTCCATGATTGTGAAGCGGCATAGGCAGTGCAGACACAGTAAAGATATGTGAACTTGATTGGAAAGTGAGTAAGTATGGAACTGTGTGCCCTTTGGTGCAAGAAGGGCAGGGTCTGCACAGGCAGTTTGGGGGTGTAGCAGAAATGCATTTAAAAAAGGGCATTTTGATGATAATTTGGGACAAGATTTTCAATCTTCTCCCCAACTTCTATTACTGTAAGAAAAACAAAACATACAGATTCAATTTGCTTTTCATTAAAAATACCTAAGAAATGGTGGTTACTCAACCAAAAAAATAGTACCAATGTATTCTTTGATGTATACTTGCAACAAGAGGAGACATTTGGTTCTCTAAATCAGCGTTGCCAACTTCAGCTTCAGGTACTACATCAGGAAAGAAACCTGTGGGCAATTAATTTGTGAGAACAAAACAGTTTGTCTATTAATGATATTTAGCCAAACTCACTGTAGAAATAAGGCAGTGTATTACCTCTACTCTCTCCTGCAGTGATGCTGTTAAATCTACATTTGTTTCAGTCACTGCTTCAACTAGATTATTTGCATGAAATGAGCTTGCATTTTTCTCAGTACACTGGAGCTGAATATCTCTGTAGCAGTTTCCACTCTGTTTTCTATTAGTACTGTGAAAAGTAATCTTTATTTGTTTATAGTTATGTATAATACAATGTCTTTCAGTGAGACTATAAGAAGGAATCTAGCAAACATCATTTGTACTTGCTTCTGTCTTCAAAGATATAATGGCAGAAGTAGAAATGGAATGCCAAAAGCTCAATATCATTTATAAAGTTGCTTGTATTTTTCCAAGAGGATATTAATTTTCCACAATTAATGTAGATCATGTGAACGCTACATGACCCTTCAGCACCCTGCAAATGCAGTATACTGTGGAAAAATACCAACTCCAGGTCATTAGCACAGGTTGCTAGATGCCCATTCAGTTTTCAGTATGACATTTTGTTAATGATGCCAGAACTGTTTTATATTTTGAATTGTACTTTTGTCCTAGTACTTTTTAAAAGAGATCCTTTATTTTTGTCAAAGTGCAGCAACTGAAACTGGAAATAATGGTTAGCAGCTCTGGAAAAATAACTTGACAAAATGTCCTTGATGTAATACTTAGGAGTCTTAAACTTATGAATAGGAAGATATTTTTAAGAATGTAGAGCTCATACATATAAATGTGAAGTACAACTGGCTTTCTTTTAGATATTCATTGATTATTTAGTCAGACTTGAAAAAGGTGTTTGTCCCTCAGTTTTCTAGCGCTAGGGTTAGACTGGCTCTTGAGAGACACATGTACACAAACCACAAGTACAAGACAAGGACACATTAATGCCTTAAAGAATACAATGCTGTCTGCAAATATTTAGTAATTTCAGCTGTTGGACCAGTTACATAAATCTGACAATATTCTCTTCAGAAAGATTCACTATTGAAAATACATATCCTACATGCTAACAGAAAAATACACGTGAAATGCTAGATGTGAAAGTGTAAAATAAATATAAAATAATTTAAAAAGCTTATGATCTGCTAGTTTGCTGAATAGTTCTACTATTTGTGCAGTTGCAGCTTTTACAATTTCAGAAATATGTCAGGCCTCTGGAAAGAGCCTCTCTTTCAATTACTTACTGAATCTGTAGTCTTCTGAAACATCAGATCCTTAAAATGATGGTGATTTCTGGGATGATTTCTTACTCTGGAAAAAGATACTGAGGGCTCAGGTGCTGACACTGATCATAAGTTTTACATTCACTTAGACAGGAAAAAACCCCAGATAGAGGATTAACTATTTTACAGAGAGTTCAGATCAGTAGTTTTTGCACAGTAACACAAAGGCATGTGGATAAAGAACTATCATCCATAATAGCCTTTGTATTTAAATGGAGATGTGAGTGTGCCTGACAATACAAAAATAAGCAAAACTCTTTCTAAGTTTACAGTTTCTAAGTTTACAGTGGAGTGGTTATGACACATTTTAAGAGTTTCTGTAAATTAAAAAAAAACAACAACTTTTTGTGAGAGAGACTTGCTCAGAACTTTTCCAGAGAAATGCATTGCTCTTGAAAGCCTTAATAAGTGCAAGCTTAAATGTTTTTCTGAAGAGAGCACAGTTTGGTGTAGTTTTGGGTAGAGAGGAAGGAAGGTCTCTGCTCTATTATCCCCATGCTACAAGAGGAGAACTACAGCAATGGAGTCTGATAGAGCTTCTGGCTTGTCCTCCTACAGAAATGTGATCAGTCAGTGGAAGGTCTTGTGTTTACAACAGCAGTTTTAAAAAACATTGTCTCATGAAAATGCTGAAACATAAATTTGAAATGAACGGATCTTAGCTTCTAACCAGGAACAGGCTTCTCTAAGATTAAAACCCTAAGATTAAACAAAGACAATGCTCTTACAAAAAAGCTCTTCACGATCATAGGGCTCAAACTATGAGTTAGATTCAGAACTTGATATGTGCTGACAAAATTTCACCACGAAGGAACCAGTTAGCAGGGGAAGGTACTTCATGCTTGTTCATGAGAAAGTGATCTTCCTCTGTTGAATGTTACATATTTTTAATGTTGAGCTATTCTTGTTTTTTTTGATGGGCACACTTTTAAGCCAGATCCTAAACAAAATTTTGTCAAAAAAGTTTTTGTCAAAAGCTTGTTCATTTGCATTTCATTAAGAAAGTTATTTATTTTAAAAGATATAGTGAATCATTACCTATCACAGTAGTAAGAACTGAATTGTTAAAATATACAGATCCTAGTGTTGCAAGGACTCTTTTCCCCTTTCTTTGTTTTTATTACTCCAATGTTTTTAAAACCACTCTGAATTTATTTTATAACCATACATTGTGGCAATAAAGCTTTGATTTGCCAGCCTCATTTTCAATTGTAATTGTGTTAATTTCTAAAATGTTAAGAAAGTATTTAAATAGAGGTGGGACTGAGATGGATTAATGAGATCTAGAACTGAATCTTAGCATACTAACATTAAGATCATCATGACATCTTGGTATTTGCTGAGGAAGGAAAAGAAAACTAAACCAACATATCACTTGCTGATATGAAATGATAATGTTATGTCTCCTCTCATGCATTCAACTGCAATAACAAGTGAAAAGGTGTTAATAAGGAAGAGTATTGAGCAGGGTGACTCTTCTAACTGAGAAAAACAGGATGTATTTATGTATCATTTCCAAATGGAGTTCTAGAGAAAGAGTAGGTAGCAAAAGGACCATATGTTCTAAAAAAAAAAAAAAAAAAGAACTGTGAGATCTCTCATGCCATAATGACAAGTGTGGGAAGGCATATTTATTAGGGGAAAAAAAAAAGAAAAAGAAGAGTAAATATTCACTGAGTGAATTGGAACTGTTTGAAAGGCTGTAACATTCCCTGGGCTACTTGTATTCATTTCTCTATGCAGCCATTTGCCTTTGAAACACAAAGTGTCATTTGTCTCATTTGACTTTCAGACTGTGTTGGGCCCAAGTTCGTGTGAGACTCCCTGTTAGGTCACTCAAAACATAGGCAAATTTGATGGAAGAGAGATGGTTTTGGTTGGCAGTACTTCTTCTGAGTAAGTTATTTGAGTGATTCATTCCTAAGCATTATCATTTTTATTCTTGGTGCTGGAGGGGAGGATTGGCATGACAGCATGCTGTGAATGCAGAGTGATGAATGCAACTTCAGACTGTGTCATAATGTGCATCCCATCAGAGAGTGAATAAAAACAACTTTATTGCATGAATTGTGAAAATAAAAGATTCAGGTTTTTTCAGTGATGCAAATGGATACGAACTTTAATATTAAGCAGCTCTCTTAACCTGTGTGAAAGAGGTCCTTCCCATCCTTTGTGAAGACTTTATATGTCTTTAAAAATCTTGACAATAAGTGAAATCAAAATTTATAGCAGGCAATGGACAATGCAGAGAGTTGGTCTGACTAACTGTAAAGTATTGCTAGGTTAATCTATACAGGCTTGAAATGCAGTTACTTCTGTTCTCCCATCCTTGAATATTAATTTAGGTGTATTCTGCTTCTTTTCTTCTCCCTATTTATCACCAATGTTAAACTTCCAGGAGGGCAAAGTTTGATGCCTAGCTTAAGGCACTAAAACAAATACAAAAAACCCTATGCAGTCCCCAGGACTTTAATGCTTATTTACTGACAAAACAACAGTACCTAAACCAAGCTAGTTAGCCACCTAATTCAATTCATTAGAGGATGAATATCTATTTATACAGAATTATATTTATGACAACAACTTATTTTGGAGACAGAGAAGCTCATGGAAGCACAAATCTTCAGTGCAGCAAAGTTCCATTCTTTAGCTATCTTTCCTGAATCCAAAACAAACAAAATATTACATCTCCCCTCCAAACTAGATTTTCCAAAATAGACAGCCTGTTTGTTTATACAAAAAGCATGCTGGAAGTCTTCTAATATATATTAATGAGAAGGTAGAAGTAATTCTTAATGGGATCCTGACCTAATTAAGAAAGTACAAAAAAAAAAAAAAAATCCCTTGGGGACCTAGATTGTATGTAGGTTAGACATTCATTCTCAGTCTCTCATGTCTCTCTCTGCTGGGAAGAATACAAAATTATGTGTGGATTTACACTTTGAAACTCAGCTCACAGAAGAGACAACTCATTTGACTCCTTTACAGGTCAGGAGACCTCACTGAGCTGCTGACAATTCATGATCAAGCACTATGAAAAACATCTGTGTCTTTTGTAGGAATACTGTTTCTGCCAGCTGTTAGCCTGGCTTTTGATTAGTCATTTGAACTGAAAAGACTGAAAATGCAGCAAGACATTAAATTGGCATCTGTGAGACTACAGAAAAATAATTTCTGTTCTAGTTGTACATAATGACTTGGGTTGAAGTTCAATCTTTCCTTGTAGGTTTTATTTCTGAAAATATTCCTGATACTATTTGCTTCCTGCTGTTGTTTCTTAATTTCAGAAATTCTTTCTTGTGAAATATAAAAATCTTTGTGAAGATATGCTTCATGTTCTGCCTTACTTGTGGGAGCAAAGAAAGGATGCGTAGTTCGTACCATTTGCGTTATTAAGTGTCTTCCAACAAACTGAAACTTCATCCAAATAATCAGATTTTTCTTCAGTAATTTCTGAATATTCATTGATTATGGGTTTGGTTCTGAATCTATGAAAAGTAGAAAGGCTTCCTACTGTGTCCAGAGAGTTTTTATTTTGGTTTCCCTCATGGCAGTCACTGGCATTTATAGCCAGATCAATGGGAACGTACTTGAGTGTGGTCAAGTAACATTGGATAATATTATCAAGCAGTTCTTATAGCTTCTCAGAAAAACATGTTTATAAAGATGTTTCAATAAAATAAGGTGTTGTTAGTAAAAAAACCATTGCAACAAACTTTGGATAACAACATTTTCAGTTGCTCTTTTTCTTCACACCTGAGTATTTATGGTTACTTTCCAATTTGAATTGTAGACTGAGGAGCTTTAATATTTCAGAGGCATTACCAGCTCTTTAATGGAAGTTCTGTGAGGGTATTTCATGTTGACAGCCTCGGGATCAAAAGTCAGTTGTGTTTAGTGTGCTCCTTGTACTAAATGTTTTTCTTGTAGTATCAGTACATTTTCTACCCTGTGACATCTCCACCAAAATACCAAAACAAAATAGGAAAAGAACCAGTAAAAACTTCCTTATGAAGTTAAAGCCAACTTCATATAACATTTCAGTGCTTAACTTCACTCTCTAATGTATGGTGAAGCTTTTCTAAAGTCTTAACAGAGGACAATCTTGTAGGTGAGTTATTAATTATAGTACATTTATAACAATAAATCAGAATTGTTTATAATTGAAAACTAAGCTCTGTGATTTCATTTATAACTTTTAATGAAGTGTCTTTCTTTTGAAATTTCAATTCATTTTAAAGTAAAAAAAAAGACAGTGTCTCCACAATGAAATAATATAGATGGATATGCTTCAGTAGTGACTCACCAGAGCTACTGTTCAGTTACATCATGTCTTCCTTCTCTCATAGGCTCTGGATTCCCCAGTGGAACTTCAGTTTCCAAAGCTGAAAGGTTTCTACATATTTCTACATATTACTCACAGGAATGCTTGTGAGTTGTCATAGGATATGGAGTATGAGTTGGAATATGAAGCTTCTGTAATATAACTCATATGAAGCACCCAAGAATTTTTCAAACAAAAATATTTGTATTTTTGCTGGAGTGTTTCATTTTTTGAATCATCATCTAAAAGTTTAGGGTGCCAAGACAAATAAAAAAATACTGGTCACTCAAATACAATCACTTCTTTTTATATCACAGCAGCTTTCTGTGATCCAGGCTGGTAGCTCTGTGCAAAAGGCAATTTACCATGACTGGTGTGTCTACTTTTTCTTACAGCCCTGCTCTTCAGCATTCAATAGGACATTAGGTTGTTCTGTTTATGCCATGCAGCACATGCAACTTTTACTTTCTATTGTGACTCCCTGTGAAAATTTGAATGTTACGGAGGATACAAAGCTCATGTATGGCAGTAGGGAGATTTTCTCTGGTATGTAGTAACTTGTTTAGCACCTATTGTTTACTTATTAATAGAACATTTAAAGCAAGAAATATCAGGAAAAAAATGTTGATAATTGAGGCCTCTTACTCAAAATAGAGCCTCTGGATAACTGCTGATGCTAAAGAGGAGATTCTTCTGACCTATTTTAGAAGTTTACTTTGATGGGATGAGTTGTGCCCTGCAAGTGTTTATTTTTTTAAACTGGGTGAAAAAGTACAATCATTTCAGATGTAAGCCTCTATTTTATCAGCTGAATTCCACTGTTATGTTGGTAGACTAAAGATTTTATTTAATGGGGAATGGAACAGAACAAGCACTCAGGGTCTTTCTCTCGTCCTCCTCCTCTCTGGAGAAATAACAAGCTAAAGATTGATGTAGGCTGTGGACATAAAATTAGTAGCATTTCTTATAAAAGAAACCAAGGTAAATCATACTGGCCAGATGATGAAAACAACTACCACTAATGAGCAGTCACATTAAGTATTTCGAACAACAGTGGGAATGTTTCTCTCAGCAATGCTTACAGTCTGCCCCTGAAGTTTAAAGGGAATGTTGGGGGGGAAAGATAAAACAACAATACAGATCTGGAAGGGTGAAAGAAAAAGGAAAGATACAAAAAATGGGAGAAGCAAGGGTGAAGAAAATCTGACCAAATGGTAAGATTCAGTGTTGAAGTTCACGCTTAAGACCCTGAAAAGGTCATAAAGGAAAGTAAAGGAGGGGAAGTTGATAGAAATGTCTTGATTATAACATAATTCAAGTTAAGATAATTATCTAATTTTTTTTTCTCTGGAAAAATGGTAGACATAATTTTATTGAGCCATATCTAAATTAAACTTTTATAAAAACTTTTCTACATCATAGCGTAGAATTTCTGATAAAACTATGTATAGAGAGAGACTATTTAATAGAGCTTAACACTTAGAATATTGAAGAAGAGTCCAGTCTTAATTTGTATTAGGATTTAAACCTGTGCCACCTTCATATATACCTTGACAAGATGAGTTGGTTATTCTGGCACAAGATACTCATTGATAATCACATGATTTGGATATCACCCCGAGACTCCTTGGACTAATTCAACCCCCAATTATTACCCACTGCTGGTTCTCCAGGTCAGCAGTGATAAACTAGATGAGAGAAGACCTAGGACAGCCAAAACGGACTTCAGAGCACTGGAACAGCCAGTTGAAGGGACAGGCACCCAGGTGGTGTTTTTCTTAATTCCTTCAGTATGAAAGAAGAATGTCGAAAGAACAGGAGAGTCCATTTAATTAACACATGGCCCAAAGACTGGTGCTGTCAGTTGAATATTGGAGTTTTTGATCATGCAGAGGTTCATACAGCACCAGGGATACTGGAGAGAGATGGAGTTCACCTGTCTAAAAGAGGGGAAAGGATCCTAACCTGTGAGTTGGCAGAATTGGTTGAGAGGGCTTTAAACCAGGTTTGAAGGGGAACATGTGTTGGAAGTAAAATGAATTTGATAATCATTGAATTACTTGGAATTGATAATCATTGAATATCTTGGAAGTAAAATGAATTTGATAATCATTGAATCAACTCAATAGACCATAGCAGGATAAAGGACTGATCCAGCTGGTAAGGCACTAACCTCTACTCTATATAATTGATATAAATTCAACCTAGTTGCATTTTCTTCCATGCTTTATTTTACCTAATTCTATTTGATGCAGAACAAAGCAGGGTAATTCCTGTAAGTAAGGTTAACTTTTTCTCTGAAGCAGGTTGAATGCAAATAAAGCTGTACAAGGTGTTATATATATCCAGCACACAACTTCTGTCAATTTGTTTTCAGGAAAAGCTAAAAAGATCAGCATGGAAGATTCACAGGCTATGACAATGTACAAGTAAGATAAAGACTTCCTTAAAGCAGCAGGGTTAACTACCTCCCACAAGGATTAGTTTTCCGAGTTCATCCTTTTGGTATTTCTTTCTCACAGTTCTTACTGAAAATTAAATTAACATTATTCAAGAAAAGTACCTAATT
Source organism: Cettia cetti (assembly GCA_013401135.1). Taxonomy (NCBI): domain Eukaryota; kingdom Metazoa; phylum Chordata; class Aves; order Passeriformes; family Sylviidae; genus Cettia; species Cettia cetti. The sequence goes on along the minus strand of VZUI01065806.1, from coordinate 5,076 downwards.
TATTGGATTTTTTGCTTTCTTTAGTACCTACAACCATATGCACAACAATGGATAAATCTTCTACATTTAATTACTGTCTCAAAAAGTCAAAAGAGGTTTCAGAGACAGTATTTGATTTCTAGGCAGAATAAGAAAATCATGAAAGAATTTTAGCTCCAAAGTTTATTCTTTTTTAGTTCCTTATGACTGTTTCTTCCCAGGCTAAACCTAACTATTGTATTTTCATCAGTGTTGAACAATAAATAAACACTTTTTTGGACTATGTCCTAGATTTTGATTTTACTAAGATTCGATTTATTCTTTTTCTGGGGTTTTGTTCAAATCAATTAAAATTTTGTTCAATTCTACCTAGCAAATGTCTTTTTGCTTTGTATCTTAATACACTGCCATTCAAAGAACTCCAGTCTTCATTAAAAAAGGATTCTGAGCAGACTAGAAATAAATGAGTAATGGAAACTAGGTCGGAGCAGGATGTATTACAGGTCATGAATTTCCGTAAGTGGATGCAAGCATGAACGGATTTGGTTTTTCTAATCCAAAACATGAGTTCCCTGCTACTCCTCCTTTAGGCCATTTACCCTTCTCAGGGATTTGGAGGAGCTACAGACCTTGACTTCACAGTTCTGCATTACTCAACTGCCCATAATCAAAACAGTTGGAGTAGAGGCCCTTGTAATCAGCATGAAAATTACATAACTGAGAGAAAAAAGGGCTGAAGATCCTATACAAGAAGATCAATGCAATTCAAGGTTGATGCTTGGACATTTTCTCTTCTATCACTTCTCTGTGCAAAAGACAATTACTACCAAAAGGATGACTCCTCAGACATTGTACAAGAGACATAATAGCTCAAGAGGAGTAGATTTTTTTCCCCTTTAAATTTATATAATGGACTGCTTTAAATTGCGAGAAGAAATATAGGTATGCAGTTATAATTTTTTTAATAGTTGAAATCAGATTTCAGTTTTATTTGTCATGGCAAGGAGGAGAAATGAAGTTGCAATGGGAGTTGAAGCAGCTAAATTCCTCAAGTAAAATGACTAGCAAGCAAAGGAGAAAGAGAAGGGAAGAAATACCTACCTTGTTTGCTGATGAGTTTGGCAAGTAGAAGAAATACTCTGCTAAGGGGTCAGAAACAAACATAGAAAAGTAACATACTTGAAGTCAACCTCCAGCATTTCGACAGGTGCTCAAAAATATAAAGGTGAGTCCAGACAAAAAATCTGAATTAGAAGCTCACTGTGAAGTGTGAATATTGATGTCCAGAATTTCACCAATGCTAAATAAAACATGACAAACTTCATGAAACTTCAAACACAGGTCAACCTTTCATTAAGACTGGTGAAACTTATGTTAGCTTTTGGAAGCTAAAATGACATATTTGTTATTAATGAACTGGGTGATTACCAATAATAGAATTGGTTTGCTTTGTTTGGGAGTATCAGCAACATTTTGTGATTTTAACTACATAAATGATGTAACAACTATACAATAGTGTTCTTGATTTCATAGTTCAACCATCAGTGACTACTTTTATCAACATCCCACAGTGACTCAATGATTTTCCATCAGCCTGTCCTTTATGATGCAGAGAACAGGTGCCTTCCTAGATTAATTTTCAACTTTTATAAAATTAAGTAGCTGATTCAGGATTTATTTGTATGACATCTCTCAATACTGTGACAGTTCAGGGACAAAGACAAACTACAAATCTGCTTTTAATAATCAAAATTGCATGTCACCTTATTTGTGTACACTACTGGCCCAAAAATAAATTGATTAATGATAAACATAGGTAGAATCTGATTTTTACTGTACTAACTGGTCCCATTCTCAGCTTTACTCAGCTGTGACTGAATAATTTTGCATGCATATGCAGCAGATAACACCACTCTTTGGAGAAGTTGTGTGTTTGCTAGGCAGATGAGATTGGACTAAAGATTGATCTGTTTATCTGCATTTCCATGACTCTGAGGGTATAGAAGGTCTATATAATGTTACCTCCCCCTGCATGAAAACATCATCAAAAATGCTCCTGGCATGTGTGCACCATGGGGGAGAAGAAGCTCTGCAGGGTGACAGAACAGCTTCTGGAAGGCTTTTCTGGCACACAGAAGCTTCCTCACAGTGTTTCAGTGCCACAGCCCACTCTCCTCTCAGGGCATGAGGAAATATTGAACAAAGGAGGAGAAAGTGTGAAAAACTAGAATTAATGTATTGTTATACTCCTGTATCTGTGGAGGAGAAGATAATAAACCTCTGTTTTTCCCCATTTCTATTTGGTATTCCAGACCATGTTCTCTGTCCCACACAACAACAGCAGCTGCCCCTTGGTACTCTCAATGACAGATCAAGAGACAGCTAGACCAGCTGGTTAATAAAATACATTTTAATTTTAATCCCGTGAATGTAACTTGATTCAATAACCAGAAGAGATTATTTGGGAATTTATGACATTGCTTTGGAAATTTAGGATAGCACATGCTGCCAGTCATTGAGTGTATGAGCTGTCTTAGAGAATTTTGTAGTAAGTTCAAGACTTAAAATTTTTTATTGACTAATTTACATAAAAGTTCATAAGAAATTTTTATACAAGCAATGAATTCTGACAACATGAACCTTTCTTGGAAATCAGGAGCTTGTCTTCTGTTCACTGAATCAATTAGAAGAGAATATATGCTACAAACCCAATTCTAAGTAATTCTAAAATCAACATTCTCTTGAAGATAGTCACTTAAATTCTTCACTTAAACCACTAGCTTTTGTAAATGTTTCTGCCAGTAAACTGACTCAGCAATGCATTTATAGAAAGCAGATATTACTGGATTATTTTATCTAGGGTGAATATCCATAAGCATTTTGAATCAGGCACCTAGTGTTGATTGCATTGCAAGTTTTCTTGCAGAAAAAAATAAGGTAGTGTGACTGGGTGTGAAAGTTATGTGAAGAATTTCTCACATTGCAGAGCTTCAAGGAATTAATAATGTGCCTGAGAGTTTTTTCTAATGAGTCTACATTCTGTCAAATAATGTTGCATTGATTTGAAATGACTGCCCCAACTACTATGCAGGAACTTGCTCTGCCATTGCTTGTTAAGGCACTTGGCACAGTTTGAGCACGTTCTGTGACACGTTATCTTTTATTACTTCAGAATCTGAGAAGTGTCTAAAAATAATGAAGAAGGAGTATATTTATTCCCATGTTTTCAAGTGTTTGACAGTTTTCCAAAGCCTTATGTTCAGAAAGATATCTGTAAAGCCCTACTTATATGTCTTATTAACACTCTGCTTAGAGTTTCCTTTAAAATATACATCAGATTTTATAGCTGTAAGACTCCATTGAATGGTCTGATTTCCTGTCCAGGATTTCTCTGAGGAAATTATTGCTCCTTGATCACAAAACATGTTTTAGAAAAATCTGCTGCAATAATTGACTAATGTATGTTATCAGGTAATTTAAGCCCAGCAAAATTGAAGTTCAGGAGGAAGAGAAACAGTGCAAAGAAATAAATTTTCGTTGTTATTAATGTATATTTATATTATATAAAATTTATATAATTACATAAAAATATAATTTTAAAATACTTTTATGTAAAAATTAAGGTTAAAATTAAAAATTAATTTTTATGTAGAAATTAAACTTGTTCTTCTGCTTTTCAACTTTCAGGAACCTCAAGAGGATTTGAAAAACTTTTAGTCAAATTTTGGGTATATAAATAACTTGATTCTCCTCTCAGAGCAGAAATCATACACTGTTCTACAGTCACGTTGAGCTCTCAAAATGGCTCTAGTAGTTAGTGAAAACAGCACATTCGAAATCTTACATGCAGAGTTTCCAAGTAAAAAAAAAGACTTTTTCTGTTCTTTAAGCAGAACTGTCCTTGAAACTCATGCTGCAGATCAAAGACTGTTGAAAATATTACCCTTTTTCATAGCTTTTAAAATTTCAAAATATAATCCCTTTCCTGAAGCATCCAGAAAATAATTTTCAGAAGATACTCCATCAAAACCTTGTAAATCAATATGAGTAAGAAAAAAAAAAGGGGCTTGAATGTAATAACACTTTTCAACAGAAACATAGCTGAAAATACTCTGAGTAACTCTTCACAGTATGTCTATGAAAATAGTACACTACTACTAGAAATCCATTTAATTAAATTAATAAAGATAGTATGTGAAACCTGTAAGGAAAGTGAACATGACACTGCTGGGAAATATTTTTTGAGCCATTGGATAATGAAGAATTTCCCTTTTGACTGTTTTAGACATAGTTTATATCACTGATAATGATATCGGGCGGGTTCACTTCGATTTTTAGGCAATGTGATTCATGACTTGTCTGCCAGTTGCTTGTTCTTTAAGACCTGCAGCTTGCAGTGCAGGCAGCAATGTGTATTTTGAGAGCTGATGTTCCTCAACTGCTAAAACCTAGAGTTTAAGTTAGATTAAAAAATGAAATTTGTCACCGAAAAGGAAATTTAAAGCTCTGCAAATCATAAAGAGAAGCACAAAACTGAAATACACCAAAAATATTCTAAGGTCAACCTCCTTGCCCTGGTTCTCAAAGTGTCATCCATCGCTGAGGAGCTTTGTCTTGCTCTCAGAAGTCTGTGTCCAAGAGGCCCTGCTAAAAGCTCCTGAACACACTCTTTTACAGAGCTTTTTTCAGGATTTGTATACCCTTTTGGAGTGATACAATGGGGAAGGAGATTTGATCCTGATCTAGCTACCAGGTGGTATAATTAAGGGTGCAGAAATCACACTTTGAAGTGTAGTAAATTGCAGAAGTCATGCATGAGGAAGGCATGGGTTACATCACAGGCTACACCACCACCAGGCTTTTTTTTTTTTTTTTTTTTTTTTTTTTTTAATGCTGGTTTTACTCAGCACAAAACAGCTTTCATTCTGCAACCTTTTCCTTGAAAGGAAGGTGTGCACTTCAGCTAACCCTGCCAAGACTTCATGGAGTACATTCTCCTTCTTCCTTCATGGAAAAAATGCCACAAACCAAACCAAACCAAACCAAACCAAACCAAACCAAACCAAACCAAACCAAACCAAACCAAACCAAACCAAA
>VZUI01065787.1:0-37253 GCA_013401135.1 Cettia cetti | reverse complement strand
TGGTCCAAGGCTTGGACCAATGGGATATTGATAGGGGAGGAGAGGAGGGGTTGGGTCATCGAGGATGAGGTGATGGACAGGGTTACAATGACTGGCAACTTACAGGGGTTACAACTTAGTAGTGAACAGAGTGAACAGAATCATTGAAGAAAAACGAATCACCACATTATCTGGCACTTTTGCCAAGAAAGCAAAAATGAACAATATGGAAGTGACACTTGGACAGGAAAAAAAAAAGGCTCAATACTAGAACCATTGAATCCCTTGTGAACAGGGATTCAACAAGATTTCTGGTGAGTTATTCCAAGATTGGTTTCCAACATAGAGAGAACATAACTGAGTTTGAGGAAAGAGCAACAGTGATTCCAGCTGGGGAGATCAGCAGATAAATTAGGAATAACTGGTATTTCAGTATAACAGAACTACAGTTCTCAGAGTAACTCCCGCATGTTAATTCCTCACAACCTTTGGCACCAGCTGCCAAAGCACAGCAAATCCCTCCAACTGCCCACACAAACCTCCAGGCCAGCTGCTTGCTCCCTCTTCTCCCAGCAGCCCTCTGGGAAGGCAAATCCCACCTGGGCAAAGGGCAGGCTTCTGCTCCATGTCCCTCAACCACCTCATCAAGCCCACAGGACAACAGGAGATGTTTAAGGTTTCTATCTCAGTGACATTATCCAGTATGACACTGCTGGCTCACCTGGTGTGTTTAGATTCACAAATGGTTTATTGATAGGTTTATTGAGCCTAAAACCACACAACTCTGACTCCAGTGACAAACAAATCCATGTGTGTCAAAACATGGGAAAGTGGATCTTCTCCAGCTGGTGAGTAAGGACAGACTTGGAGTGTATTGTTTCATAGGATTTTAATTTGCATCTCTTCTTTGGAGAACACAGGAAGGGCAAAGGGCAAAGGACATAACAGAAGCAATAAATGGTGAAAAATATTTTAAAATATAAGCACTTACACTGATTTAAACCAAGCCCCATAAAGCTTCTGTGTTCAATACACAAAGTTTTCATCTGGAGACTGAGGGGGTGTCAGGATGGTTTTGATGCTTTTCCAGACAGCCCAGATTTGAAGACGGCAGCCCATACTTAAAGCATGCAAATGGTTTGGACAGACAGTCCTGAGATCAAAACAGAGGCTTCATTTATTAGACATGTAACTATAAAATTATTTGCACATTTATAGGACAGACCCCACTAGGTAAATCATATAGTTATTTTCAAATAAAGAAGATAAACTTTATTTAATCACAGAATAATTTGGGTTGGAAAATACCGCTAAGACCATTAACCCAGCACTGCCAACTCACCACTAACCACAAATATGTGGTCCCTTTCAGCCTCAGAGGCTGGAAGAACTGATTTTTATAGACTACAAAACAATATCCATACTGATTTATCAAACAGAAATGAAACCACTCAAAACATTCATTATAGTAATTTTGACTCTATAAAGGGAAAAACTAGAAACAAAGAAATAAAAATCTGTGACATGTCCATAGATACTTGATGATTTTTCTCTCTTAATTCCAAGGTTTGCATGATCCCAGATCCCCCAGATGACTCTTGGACAGGCACAGGCACAAGGCCAACAGCACATCAGCTTCATGTGAGCTCTCACAGTCTAAGAACAGGGGTGAAAACAATTCCCTGCTCCAAGCCTTTGGCCGAGGCAGTTGCCCTTGGCTATGGAAATGGTTCCAGCTGATTCTAAGTTTAATCCAATGTTTTCTGCTATAGCCATTCCAAAAATCTCCCCTAAGAAAAAATACATGAAAGCAAACAGTTTAAGAGTTAAAAGGAAGCTTAGGTTAGTTCATGTACTTCTCTGCAACTGTCTCTATTACCTCTAGGTGATTAAAACTACATCTTTTTCTACCTCGTTTACCACAAGCCCAAAGCAGAAGCTGCCAGACGGTGAAGCATCTACGTTCTTTGACCTCAGGGTGCCAACACAGCAAAGAGGGACTGAACATCCAATCACCATGACAAAGCCAGGGGGCTGGCGCTCACAGTGCAGCTGTGACTCTATCCCCTCTCGCTCTCTATCTGGTGGAGCCTGAAAGCCGACACCGAGCAGCCAGGGAGCTCCCCACAGCTTCCTGGTCCTGGAATCCCTTCCAGAGCTGCTGGAACTCCGAATTGGTTTGCTCAGCAAGTGTTCTGTGAGTTTCCAATTAGGCAAGAAAAAAATGAGGGTGTCAACCAGGACAAATGAAAAGCAAACCGTGTCCATGCCTGAAGACGAGACAGCTGAGAACTGTAGGACTGTAAAAGGAACAGGAGGTGAGGACAACAGGGGTGGTGACAAGCAGCCACTGCAGCCATCAAAGGTAAACACAAGAAAAAAAAAGCAGCACAGAACTTGGAACGATGGAGGTGGATGGCTGTGGTGCTCCTGGTGGTCAGAGGTGGTGAGGTTAAGACTGTTTTCCCTCCTGTGAGCCAAAGAAGACCACTGAAGACATGAAGGATATTCAAGGCGCAATAGTAGGTGAGATGTATGAGGACTGAGGATTGTAAAACAGTGGATGGAATAGAATTTTGAATGAAAGACACCACCCAGGGAGAACATGGATCTGGCCTACAGCATGGGATATGGCATGCCAAAGAAAAAAAATCAGTATCTCCAAGTCCATACCCATGAAAGCAGTGCTGGAAGCAGAGGGATTTGGAGCACAGCTGCAGGGTGAGACCAGGCATAGGGAAATCCGTGAATCTTCATCCTGAACATATGCATGGGTGGGGATGCCCAAGGACAGCTATAGATGGAGAAGATGGTCTCCTCCAACCCAAATCATTCTGCTCTGTCACTCTCCAAATCATTGTGGAGAGGGCTCGCGGCGGAGGCTCACCCGCCTGTTAGAGCGCCCGGCGGTCTCGCGGCCCCGCCCCGGCCGACGGCCCGCACTGCCCCGGGCTCGCCGCCGCCATGGCAACGGGGAGGGGCGGGGCCCCAGTGGCGGTCACGCGCGGGGCGGGGCGGGCCGGGGCGGGGCTGTGGTGGGGAGCGCGGGCAGTGCTGCGGTCACCTTTGCCTCTCGGTGCCGCTGTCCCCGCCGTGGCCGCCTTTCCTACTGTGCCCGTCTTACCCTCCCAGTGCCGCTGTCCCCACCGTACCCGCCTTTTCCTCCTGCTGCCGCTATCCCCACCGTGCCCGCCTTTCCTACCGTGCCTGCCTTTCCCTCCTGGTGCCACTATCCCCACCGTGGCCCTGTTTCCCCTTACTACCGCTACTCCACCATTTCCCGCCTTCCCCCCCCGGTGCCGCCATGCCGGACCCAACCTGCGGGTCCCTGCTCGACTACAAGACTGCCAAGTTCTCGCTGACAAGGAACCGGCGGGTGGGGCTGCTGCACCGGCTGCTGCAGCTGAGCGCGCTTGGCTACCTGCTGGGGTAGGGACCCTGCCCTCGGGGTGGCCGGTCCCTGCTGGGGTAGGGACCCTGCCCTCGGGGTGGCCGGTCCCTGCTGAGGTAGGGACGTACCCCCCGGCCTTCGGGCCCGGCCAGAGGTTCTTCAGAGCCCCCCGCCCCTCTGCAGGTGGGTACTGCTGCTGCGGAAGGGGTACCAGGAGCGCGACACGGCCCCGCGTGTCGCCGTGGTCACCAAGGTGAAGGGGGCGGTGGCCGCCGAGGCCGCGGGCCGGAGGCTCTGGGACGCTGCGGATCTCGCCTCGCCCCCGCAGGTACGGCCGGGCTCCGGGCGGGAGCAGGGTGGTCACAGGTACGGTCAGTCACCTTGGCAAGGGGATGCCGCGGGTACCACTGGCCTCCCAAAGCCCTGGCAAGGTCATTAGTACCTGTTCTGCCCCTGGTTCACAGGGCATCCCCTTGGACCCACGCTAGTGTGAGCCCCCCGTTGACAGCGCCTTCTTGCTTCCCAGGGAGAAAATGTGCTTTTCCTGGTGACCCATTTCATTGCCACAATCCAGCAAGCCCAAGGCACCTGTCCTGAGGTGAGTGAATAGACCTGTCCCAGCCCAGTGTCACGGGGGTGGGATGGGCCAGTGGTCCTGCTGCTCAGTGGAACCTAGTAAAAGACTAGATAAAAGAAAAAAAATGCATTTATATTCCTACAAAACTGGATTACCCTCATGCTCGTTGCTTCATAGAGTGCTATGAAGCACATCTGCACTTGCTCTGTCATACCTTCATAAGCCAAGATGTGTATCCACATGCTCTACCAGAACTTTGTGGTGGCCAGTACAGGGGACATAGGGTCTCTCCAGCTCTGAACTCTTTGTGTGCTGGCACTGTATGTCCATTCCATTCTTTCTGCTGCTCTTTAACAAGGGGATGCCTTGATACACACTCCATGGGTACCTGTCATGTTTCCTTGATAACTCCCTGCTGCAGGACTAATGTCCATCTTAGTGTTCTGTTTTTAGGAGGAACAGAGCACAAGGTCTAGATGGTTTGCCAGCTAGCCAACACTTAATGGTATATGTTCTCTGGGAGAAGTCTCCCCTTTAGGCTGGAGTCAGGCCAGCTCCTCTGCTGAGTTCTCCCAGGCTGGACCCAACTCAACAGATGGGAGCAAATGTCCTTTAAGCTGGCACTTTGTACCTAAGCCAAGCACCAATTGTCCTAATGGTCCCTTCAGCTCCTGCTGTGGCCAAATGCTGCAGGGGAGGAGAAATGCTGGGTTTAGGTCAGGGAAAATGGCACCAATGAACCATCTTTAAAATGCTGAGAGCTCCTAAAGTCCCAACACAGGGGAACACAAGTGCAGTAGGGCGTTTCAGGGTTCTCACAGGCAGCCACGGGCACCTCTAGATGCTGAGTTTGCAGTGTGCAAGCCAAGGACACACAGACCTGAGGATTTCAATCACCTCCAGAGCTGGGCTGTGTGTGGGTGTTTGTCCCAGCCTACACCCTGTGCTGGTCTCTAAGAGTTCCTCGGTTTCTGGCATTGGGGCTGTAGATTACATTCATATTTGGAAAGCTTTGAATACTTAGCAGTGGCAGCTTATGGCTTTGCAGGGAGTTTTTGGGGTAGCTGGGGGAGGTGTTAGTGGTGTTTCCCAAACAACCATCATCTCTCTGTGTTTGAATAAGAGGTTTTTACTGCTCCTGACAATCAGGTAGGTCCAGAGTAAGGGTGAAGCTTTCCTTGTCTCTTGTAAAACTTGTGTTATGCTGAATTTAGGGTCTACTAAGTTATCCCCCAGGGAATTTGTCATGGTATTTTACAAGCTGCTTAATGGGCTCAGTCATTAGAGCCCTCTTGAATCCCTCTGTGCTGGTTCCCAGTTCCATCTGAAAAGTCTGAGGTAGCTCCTGAGGCTTCCTCTGCCACTGAGCAGCAGGGTGCAAGTGCTCTAGAGAGGAAGGGTTGCCCCTTGGACATGACTCTTCTGACTGGCTAGAGGCTGGTGAATGTTTATCTCTAACTGTTTGGGAAGCGCTTGGAGAAGCAGAAACAGCAGTGCAGCAATGGGGGAGAGTGACAGCATGGCCTCAGGTACTGCAGTGACAGCACTTCTCTCTGTCCCTCCCAGAGCCCCTCTGTCCTCGACGGGATGTGCACAGAAGATGCAGATTGTCCCATGGGAAACCCTGTGGTTCATGGCAATGGTACTGGGTGTTTTGCTAAAGAAACAAAATCCTGGAATAGTTTGGGTTAAAATGGAACTTAAAGTTTATTTATTCCCACCCCCTGCCATGGGCAGGGACACCTTCCACTATCCCAGGTTGCTCCAAGTTCTGTCCAGTCTGGCCTTGGACACTTCCAGGGATCCAGAGGCAACCACAGCTTCTCTGGGCACCCTGTGCCGAGGCCTCACTACCCTCATAGCCAAAAATTTCTTCCCAATATCTCACCTAAACCTGCCTCTGCCACTGGGAAGCCATTCCCCTTGTCCTGTCCCTCCAGGCCCTTGTACCAAGTCCCTCTCCAGCTCTCTTGGAGTCCCTTTAGGCACCTGATGGGGCTCTGAGGTCTCTCCTAAGTCTTCTCCAGGTGATCAACCCCAACTCTCTCAGCCTGTCTTATATTGTCTCATTTCTAGGGATAAAAACTGGAAAATGTTTGATGTTCAATGCCACCCATTCCACCTGTGAGATCTATGGCTGGTGCCCTGTGGAGAATGGCACCCTGCCCAGGTAATCACACATGAGGAGACAGCAGATATTTGGAGCTTTGGCTCTCTCCTTCTGTGTTACCAGGAGTCTGTCCACACTTGCCCAAGGGGCAGCCAGGCTCAGGGAGACCTCTGACATTGACCTTCTGGTCAGTTTAACTCAGAGGACTTCACCCAAGAGCATTTCTTGCATCTATCCATTGTAGCCAAAATCCTGGGGTTGCAGGAGAGACTGCAGAGCTCATGAAATAGGGCCTTGGCCAATGTGCAATACTTGACTTTGTTGATGTTTTTTTCTAGGAAATCTCTTATGGCTGAGGCGGAGAACTTCACACTTTTTATAAAAAATACTATCCACTTCACCAAATTTAACTTCTCCAAGTAAGTACAGTACTTCCCAGCTGGGCTGAACACGCAGCCTGGTCCAGCCTTGGCACTGAGCCTGTCAGTGGGGCTGAGGAGCTGAAGGATTCGTGGAGCCAGTGGCCCCCAGGGCAGGTGGTGCTGGGGCAGTTAGGGCAGGACAGGTGTTGAGGTGAATACAGGTCACTTCAGCTGTGCTGGGGGTGCAACTCTAAGAGCACTGGGATGGGGATACCTCAGACAGGGTCTGGTGTCCATCTGAGCATATAGAGCATTGCAGAGAGCTGGACAAGGCCAGCCATTCCCAAGCTCTCATTTGGAAGAGAAACTAATATTTTTGTCTCTTAGTCCTTGCAAAGTGGTTTCACAGAAGGCAAGTAAAGGGCTGCACTGGCCCCACTGCCACAGGCACACTGACTCTGATGCCTTACCGTGGCAGAAGATGTGGCATGAGCTGTTCCTAGTAGTGACTAGAGCTGGGTGCTGGGAAGAAGCGAAGGAACACAAAGAGGCAGAAGGGAAGGCCGTGGCATGTTCTATAGAGGATAACTCCATGTGAGATTCCTCTGGGCTGTTTTTTCTCCACCCTCTCTCCATCTGAGGCTTTAGGAGAGGCACTGACTGTCCCTCCCCCGCACCGTTGCAGGAGCACTGGTAGGACAATGAGAGAGTTCCCTTTGCAGTCCTACAGCCAGGTTCCATGACCTCCCGCACCTCTGCCTACCCTCTCTCCTGTCTCAGGTGCAACACTTTACAAACCACTGACCCCAGGTATTTCAAGAGCTGCACATATGATCCAGTCTTCAACCCCTTCTGCCCTGTGTTCCGTGTCCGTGACATGGTGGAGGCAGCTGGAGAGAACTTTGGAGACCTTGCACTGCTGGTACTTGTTTTTTATATAACTATGGAAGGTGACTCAAAATTCCCCAAGGATGTGAGCAAGAAGCAAAGGACTGACCTGAAATGCTAAAGGAATATATGATCTGGGAATGTCTGAACAGTTAGTGACTAGGCCAATCTGATCCTATACTTCTGGAATAAAATGTGTTTTTCAGGGGGGAAGCATCAGAGTTCTTATCAAGTGGAACTGCGACCTGGACCACTCCACTACCCAGTGCCACCCACACTATTCCTTCAGCCTGCAGGACACAAAATACAATTTCAGGTGAGCACAGTGGCCACACAGGCCTGTGGGATCAGCACATGGCAGTTGTTAGAGATTTCAGTTCTGATGGATGCTCCGAAAGGAGCAGCAGGGAGGACAGAAAGTTTGCCTCGGTCAGTTCAATGACACTGAGCTGGGTGGGAGTGTGGATCAGGTGGAGGACAAGAAGCTCTGTGGAGGGAACTGGACAGGCTGGATACATAGGCCACGGCCAATGGTGTGAGGTTCAACAAGGTTAAGTGCCAGGTCCTGTCTTGGGGTCAGAACAATGCCATGAAATGCTCCAGGCTTGGGCAGAGTGGCTGGAAAGCTGCAGGCAGAAAAGGACCTGAAGGTGAACAAGAAGGCCAAGAGCACCTGATCTGTGCCAGCTGTGATGTGACAGCACAGGGGACAGTGCTGATCCCCTGTGCTGGCCCTGCTGGGGCACCTCCAGTGCTGGCAGATCTGGGCCCCTCATGACAAGAGAGACCTGGAGGGTCTGGAGCGTGTCCAGGGCAGGGAACAGAGCTGGGGAAGGGGCTGAAGCCCCAGGAGCAGCTGGTGGGGATCAGCCTGGAGAAAAAGAGGTTCAGGAGGGACTTTCTGGCTCTGCACAACTCCCTGACAGGTGGGAGCAGCCAGGAGGGTCAGGCTCTGCTCTCAGGCAACAACAGAATCCCAGAATCACTGGGTTGAAGAGACCTTCAAGGTCATCGAGTCCAACCTAGCTCTAACACCTCAGCTAAATGATGGCACCGAGTGCCACATCAAGTTTTTTTTTAAACACATCCAGGGATGGTGACTCCCCCACCTCCCCGGGCAGAGGGAGCCTTATTGGAGGGAACGGCCTGAAGTTGCACTAAGGGAGTGTTTAGATTGGATGTTAGAAAAAAATCTTTTCACTGAAAGGTTTGTGCATCCCTGGTGCAGTGGTGGCACCGGAGGGATTTAAAAGCTGTGTAGGTATGGCACCTGGGGGCATGGATTAATGCTGGGTTAATTTGACTTAATGATCTTAGAGGCCTTTTCCAATGATTCATTGATTCCAAGGCAATGGGGAATGGTAACTCAGGGCAGGGCCCGTCAGTACTGAGATGCTGTGGCAGTTCCCACATTTTGTAGCTCTGTTGTGTTTGGAGCTCAGCAGGGCATTACCGGCCTGAGGGCAGGGACCTGTGACTGTCCCCTCCTGAACTGGGCACACTGAGAGCCGGTGCTCCCAGTGACCCAGACTGGGTGCTGGGGATGCTGATGTCCCACTGTTGGTGCCAGTGAGTCATTGCTGCACATGTATGCCCAGTTCCCAGCCTGGAGGACACCCAGGAACCCACAGGCTCAGCAATCCTTTGGCACTGGCGCACCCCCTTCCCTCCCTGCCTGCATGGAGCTGCCTTTCTGAGCCATGCCCAATGTCTCTCACAGAACTGCCTCCTACTACTGGGGCTCGCAGCGGCAGCTCTACCGGAACCTGCTGAAGCTCTATGGGATCCGCTTCGATCTCTCCGTGCATGGCCAGGTACCGTGAGCTCCTCAGCATCAGGGCCAACTCCTTGCACCACTGCTCCCACTCCACCCCCGTGATTTCTGCTACCATTGCTTCTCCACACCTGGGTGAGCTCTTCACCTCTTTCCAGAGTTTTCTAAGCAGAGCAGGAGAAAATGGTCTCTCCTATTTGAAGAAAAACCTTTTGGTAACACCCTGAGGAGAGAGATTTCCCTCTCTGAGACTCTGACATGGGGGCTGTGAAGTGTTCAGTAGGCAAGGTGAGCTGATCTGGGCTTGTGGATGTCTCTTTCTGAGGGTCTTATGATGGGAGCACCCTGACAAAGATCAACCTGGACAATTAACCCCTTCTTGATTAAAAGTACCCTCAGGGGGAAAAGGTGTGGCGTGATCAAGGCTGGACACCCCAGCCATGTGCACTGAGAGCCCAGAAACCCCCTGTGTCCTGGACTCATCCCCAGCAGTGTGGGCAGGAGGTAAAGGGGGATTCTGCTTCTCTGTCTTGCTCAGGTGCAGTGCTGCCTCCAGTTTTGGTGTCCCCAACACCAGAAGGATTTGGAGCTGCTGGAGAGAGCCCAGAGGGGGCCACGGAGATGCTCCAAGGGCTGGAGCCCCTCTGCTCTGGAGCCAGGCTGGGAGAGCTGGGGGTGTTCACTTGGAGAAGAGGAGGCTCCAGGGAGAGCTCAGAGCCCCTGGCAGGGCCTAAAGGGGCTCCAGGAGAGCTGGAGAGGAACTGGGGAAGAGGGGTGGAGGGACAAGACACAGGGAATGGCTTCCCACTGCCAGAGGGCAGGGCTGGATGGGAGATTGGGAAGAAATCCTTCCCTATGAAGGTAACGATGCCCTGGCACAGATTGCTCAGAGAAGCTGTGGCTGCCTCTGGGTCCCTAAAAGTGTCCAAGGCCAGGCTGGACAGGGCTTGGAGCACCCTGGGATAGTGGAAGATGTCCCTGCCCATGGCAGGGGGTGGAATGAGATAAGCTTTAAGGTCTCTTCCAACTCAAACTATTCTATGTTTCCAGGATTGTTGATGGTACTCTGTGCTTAGCTTTCCAAAGAGGGAGCCTGTGCTGAGAGCACTTCTCACACTGAGATATGTCCACAGCTAGTCATTCATGCTCAGCAGTGCCCTTTGCACCTGAAGAAGGTGAAGCACACAGTACAGGACAGTGTGTACCACTTATAGGCTGAAAGCGCAGGTCCAGGAACTGTGGAGCAGGAGAGAGCAGTTGAAAGAGAAACTACCAGACTCATTTGTGAAGGGAGGGACACATCACATCAGGGTTTTGTTTACTGGGATGTGGTTCCATGGGTGGCAGCTGCAGCAAGAGGGAGGTTCCTGCTCTGTCTGCAGAAGCAGGTGGGTTACAGTTACCTCTGCTGTTTCCAGGTCATCAGGCACCTCAGTCCCTTCTTTGACAGCCAAAGGGGGTTGGAGTCAGCACAACAGCAGTTCCTACAAATGGGCATGGGGATATCCCTGGATCCTTTCAGCACCTCCTGACTTTGAGCATACTGCCCTGCAAGGCTCAGCCCACAACCTTCTCACCCCTCTGACCACTCTCCACCCTCTACCTTACCCCTCCTCACTGTTTCTCCCCATGGCAGGCTGGGAAGTTCAGCATTATTCCTACTGCCGTGAGCTTGGGCACCAGCATCGCCTTCTTTGGTGCTGTGAGTATTCTATATACACCTTTTTCCTTCACTCTGTGTCTTGGGATTTGCCACTTCTCAGTTGTTTCCCTGCCTGCCTGGGCCAAGGCTTCCTTAGTGCCAGCCAGCACAGAAGGGAGATGGCCTGGCAGGGTGTCAGCTCAGGTCACCCTGTGACCATTAGTAATGGCACCACTGCATTGGGATCATGAGTGCTGTAAGGGTCTTGTCTCATGGAGGTCAAGTTTTTGTGGGGATCCTGGGACAGAGCATCACTGGGATGCTGCTGGCAGGAGAAAGCAGCTCCTCTCTGCTTCTCTGACTGAAGAGACCCAGTGTCCTGTCACTGTGGTGGGGCAGCCTCTTGGAGAGCCCTTCTGTGGCTCTTCCAGCAGAGTAACAGGGAGGTCCACACTTTTCCTCCCTGACATGCTCATCCCAGTCCATATGTGACTGTGAGGGTGCTGGAACAGCCCTCCCTGTCCATCCATTGCAGCCTGGGGATCCTGTCTGACCTCTTGTGCAGCTCCTGGGACCAGATTGGGTCAGAGAGGAGCCACTGGAGTGGGGGCAGGGCTGGCTCACTGCCCCAGCAAATGCCCACAGCTGGCTGCAGGGCTCAGTGGGAGCCAGTATGGAAGGCCAGGCATTCCTGTGAGAAGTTTCCCATCTTCAATGTTTGTCTCCAGGCTACGATGGTGTGTGATCTGGTTCTGCTCTACCTGGATGCAAAGGCTGACCTTTACTGGAAGGAGAAGTTTGAGGAGGTAAGGATAGGGCCACATGGGAGAGAGGAGGTTTTGAAGTGAATAATTTTGGATTTAATGATTTTCTGCCCTTTAAAACTCAGTTCCTAAGATCCGGAAAAAATCTGGTGGGGAAGCTCTTAGTCTCCAACTTTTGGGCTTGGTTGCCAGTCTGAACTGGGAGAGGGTGCCGGGAGTCAGGGACCAGCACCATGACCTCAGCTACTGTCAAAACATCAGTGGGTCACCATGGAGACCTCACCTGGAAAACTGACCTGGCTCTGTGCTTTTTCACCCTCTTCCAAATGGAATCTGTTGAGACTCCGAGCAGAGAGAGGCCAGCTCTTCAGGGCACATCCTGTTCTGTGATTCATTGATAGATTTATGTGCTAAACATGATTCCATTGTGGGAATTCACTGACCTGGTGAATCAGGGAGTCCCAGGGAGGCCCTTACAGACCAGGAGAGCTGGTAGCTCTGCCTCAGGTCATCTCCAGCTTTT
The DNA here is from genome assembly GCA_013401135.1 of Cettia cetti. Classification (NCBI taxonomy): domain Eukaryota; kingdom Metazoa; phylum Chordata; class Aves; order Passeriformes; family Sylviidae; genus Cettia; species Cettia cetti. The sequence continues at coordinate 25,243 of VZUI01065787.1, read as the reverse complement.
CCTGGCCAAGTCTTTGGAGCCTCTGAGGACTGAGATCCCCCATCTCCCGGTGCACTATCCCAAAGCTGCACCATCCTATGGGGGGAAAACTTTCCTGATCTCAAATCCATAGTGGAGTGAGAGTCCTGGATAGTGAATCTGGTTGCATGGAACCAAGCAGAGTAGCTGAGGGCCAGCTGGGCTGCCTCCATGCCTGTTGACATACTGATGTCCCTGTTCATTTTGCAGGCAAGACCCCCTAAAGGTAAGCCTGAGGCCACAGCTTAGGGACGTCGGGAATGCTCTACCACAAACACCCTTCACTCCAGAGCCACCTCCAGGTAGATATGATGGGGACACAGCTGCAACCCAAATGAAGGTGGGCCAGCCCTGGCCCAGGTGGGCACTGCTGGGGTTAGGGTCTGCCTTTCCTGGAGAAGCACTGGCAGCAGCAGCTGTTCTTGGCTCCTGGAGCACAAAGCCATCCCAGGGGCAGCTCCCAGCACTGACAGCTAGTGCTGGAGCAGAGCTGCTTGCAGAGGTGCCCCAGAACCAGAGCATGCTGGGGAGCAGCTGGTCCTGCTTGGCAAAAAAGGCTTAAAGCATTTTGCATTTCTCCACACTCCAGTGACCATGGGCCTTTTCTTCCCTTGAAAAGCATGGATGCAATGGAATAAAGCTGTTCTGGAAGCAGGAGGAGGCTCTGCTCTGTCTCTAGCCCTGGGGCGACTGTAAGGTTGTGGAGTGCTGCTCTTGCACCTCGTGGCACCCTGCATGCTTCCAGCTAGGATGGCTTCACGTGGGCCACCTGAATTCTCAGAAGCTCCCTGGGAAGATCAGGGAGGGTTTAGAATCCAAGCTTAATGTTCCAGCCCTGGGCTGGTACTTCCTAGGGGTATGCAGTGGCTCCTGCACCCTGGTTCCTGCCTCTTGCCAGGGCTGATGCTCCAGCCCTGGGGCAAGCTGGAATGTTTCAGAGGCACTGACGCCTCACTCCCACTTTTCCCAGGCTATGTTGGCTGGTGCAAGGTAGGGATCTGCTGGGCTGTGCCTGGGTGCTTCTCTGGGGGCTCCACAAAGCTTAGAAACAGTGTCTGTGGGTTCAAGTACTGTTTAATGCTCCCTACCAGGACCAGCTGTGTGGGGTGGAGGGGTCCTGCAGCATCACCCCATCTCAGCTGCCTGACCCCCTGTGCCCCCCGGCTTCAACCAGCCCCTCCCACCCTCCTGGAACTGCCGCAGGTAGAATTGTGCTGCCAGCTGCCTGGTCATGGTCCTCAGCACCAGGAAGGCAGCCACGATCTCGAGGAGGAGGAAGGCCAGGAACAAGCTGTGCATGGGTACCTCCAGTGGCAGGTGGATGACCTGGCTGTCCGTCAGCAGGAAGAGCAGAAGGGGCAGCTGGATCAGGAAGGAGAGGAGTAGGAACCCAGCCAGCTCGGGCACCTGCAGGATCAGAACTGGCTAAGATAGGGCAAGGAGGCAGTGGTGGGCTTGGGGGAACCCTCTGTGCCCCTGGAGCTTCCTGCATCCTGCATCAGCCTCTGCAGGCCTCGGCACCCAGGGACCGGGGATATCCAGGCCACATGGAGCTGTGGTCAGATGCTCTCAAATCCCCCAGTGCTGAAGGGTTACACAGGAGAGATATAGCAGAAGGGCAAGTGGGTCCCCTTCATTCCCTCTCTCCAGATCATGCCTGCACCTACAATTCTTTTCTGGGACAGCTCTGGGTTGAACTCCAGAGGAAGGACACTGATAAGCACTTGGGTCCTAAGTGAGGGGACATCCAGCTCCCCTAGCTGGGCTGACCTCCACTGAGCACAGGGGGCTTTGTGGGCAGGGCAGGCGGTGCTTACCTTCTCCTGGAGGTTCCCCAGGTAGCCCAGGTAGAGGCGGGAGCCCTCAGCCAGTGAGAGGATGAGGAAGGCTGTGACCAGCAGGAACTGGTAGTGCCAAGGCAGCAGGTGGTACTGTAATGGGGGCACAGCCTTGTCCGAATCTAGCTGTCCATGCCCAGGTTCCCTTTCCCTGTGCACCATTCCCTGCTCTCCATGCCCAGCCCCCTGTGCCCTCCTCCCCATACCAAGTTCTCCATGCTCTGCCAGCTCTCACCATGCTGGTGCCCAGCTCTGCCTACTCTTCCCCCCACATTTTAACCATTCCTGCCTGGAAAGTTCATTATTTCCATCTCTAGCAGACAGTGATGACCAATCTTTTCTTATGAGGATCAGGGCATTTTGGGGATCCATTAATTTTGAAGAGGCTCCTCTGTCCCCTGCCTACTTTGTCCCCCACCCAAGCCCTGTCCCCATCCCTAAGTGCCCCACAGGATGGTACCTTCAGGTGCAGCATAATTCCCTCAGCCAGGCACCAGACCAGGAAGTAGTAGACATTGAAGTAGAGCATCACCTGGAGGGGCAGGCTGGACAGCACCTCATGAGCTAGGCAGGACAGGCAGGGATGGGCAGGCTGCTTACCAGCCCTGGGGTCACCCTGCCCAGAGGGACACCCCCCCCCCGCCCCCTTACAGCTTGTGGAGTGGAGCAACAGACTGTGTCCCATGGCTGATTGCAGCAAATGTTCTTATTTTTGCTCTCCTCCTTTGTGGGTGAGTTCAGGGACCCTTTGGGTGCTGCTGCCTCAGAGGCACCCAGGTGCTTTGGTGATGTGCTGAGCAGGATCACGGTGCTGGACAGCCCTTGTTCCCAAGTCCCCTCTGCAGAGCCCTTCTGCCATACCTGGCTGATAGCTGTGGGCAGTGCCGCTGTCCCACGTCTTGTTGTTGATGAAGAGAGAACCACTGAAGGCAACCAACCCCCGGCGCAGGCTGGGGGGCAACGGGGTGGGCACAGCCATGGACAGCAGCCGAGCCCTGCTCACCCCAGCCCGGCTCAGCCAGGATTAGCCAGGAGGAAATCAATGAGATGATAGGCCAGGCTAATGCGCAGGGCCACATGGCCATTGGCTCCCTGGGGATAGGGTTGCTGAGCTGGAAGAGGGATCTGGGGAAGGAGAATTCTCTCCTTGGAACAGGAAGCTCAGGCAGGAATCAGAAGGTGGAGTTGCAAGGAAATCAAAATCACAAGTCACAGAGCATCTCCCCTCCGCAGCCTCTTTAGGGGGTCACAGCAGGTTGTACCTGTCACCATGACTTGCAGCAACTGCACCCTCTCCCAGCTGGGCTCTATCAACACAAATATTGCACAAAGACCCCTGACAGATGAGAATGCCTCATGAGAGGATGGTGCTCTTCACCTGAGAGGCTTCTTCAAGGCATCCAGGTTCATGGAGCATTTACCCATCCAGGCTCAGGGGTGCTGGGGAGGGCAGTGGGGGATGATGTGTTAAGGGGTGGTTGAACCAAAGGTGAATGGCAGGGAAAGGTTCTTCAGGAACTTCAAGTTTAAAGTCACAGAATTAGTAAGGTGGGGAAATCCCTCTAAGATCATAAGATCAAATCATTAGCCCAGAACTGCCAGGGCCACCACTAAACCATGTCCCCAAGTTCTACATTTACACTTTTTTTGAACATTTCCAGGGATGGGGACTCAACCACTGCCCTGGGCAGCCTGTGTAAGAGCTGGACAAACCTTTCCATGATATCCCTAATATCCCATGGATATTCCCTAATATCCAGCCAGAGCCTCCCCTGGCCCAGCCTGAGGCCGTTCCCTCTGCTCCTGTCCCTGTTCCCTGGGAGCAGAGCCCGACCCCCTGGCTGTCCCCTCCTGGCAGGGAGTTGTGCAGAGCCATAAGGGCCCCCCTGAGCCTCCTTTTCTCCAGGCTGAGCCCCTTTCCTAGCTCCCTCAGCCTCTCCTGGGGCTCCAGCCCCTTCCCCAGCAGTACTGCCTTCTCTGGACACACTCTCTAAGTGTCAGTCAGGTCTACCCAACAGATCTGGCCTCCCCTCATGATCTTCAGCCTCTAACTCACCCCATAACATGCATCAGAGAAGCTGCCTCAAATAGTAGGCTCTGGAAGGGGCTCTGAGGTCTCCCTAGAGCCTTCTCTTCTCCAGGTGAGCACCCCCAGCTCTCCCAGCCTGAGGAGAGAAGAGGAGCTTCAGTCCTCAGAGCATCTCCATGCCCTCCTTTGGACTCGCTCCAGCCGTGTGTCCTTCCTGTGCAGAGACCCTAGAGCTGGATTCAGTTCTCCAGGTGGGGTCTCACCTGCATGGGGCAGAGACAAAGCCCCAGCTGCTCCCCTAGTCCTGCCAGCACACAGGTGAGACATGGGCAGGGTGACAGTGATGGCCCAGAATCTGAGGAGTAGGAGCTGGTGGAGGGCTCAGGATCTGGGGGCACCAAGTCTGCACGGGCAGGCAAGGTCAGCAACCCAGATGATACCTTGGCAGTCTGGTAAAGGTATCATCTGGTAAAGGTATCATAAAAATTGAGATGGGGCAGTGCAGCTGGGGGTCACTGTATGTGCCCCAGCTGGACTCTCATTCCTCATGGGAACAGACAGTTTCTTAAGAAGAGACGGAAACTTTCTGATCTGGCCTGAGAGTTTGCAAGATGTGCCTGGAAAGGTGGCAGAAGACACAAGCCAGCCTTGCCCAGTTCCAGGACAGACTCACCACCCAGAAGCATTCACCAAGGCACTGGATAAGGGGTTCCAGGTTCAACACCACTCCACATCTGTGCAGAGGAGCAACACCTATCTGAGCCAGCAGCCCTGCCATGACCTGGCACAAGTCCCAAGGAAAGCTACAGGGGCGACTGGGATTTCTTGTGTCACGGGTGATATTACCAGCCCTGGCTGAAACAACTCCTGTAAAAAGCAGGGAATGGGACTTGTTACCCCCATTGCAGCTGTGGATGGGGGAAGAAGGTCCTTCCTCCGCTCCTGAATGCTCTTCAGCGCTGTGAACATGGGGGTAATGCCCACTTTTTGCAGCTCATGACCAATACTGGATGAGGCCCCATGAGAGGCAAAGGAGGTCAAAAAGCATCTTTCTGAAAAACAAAGCACTCTGCCAGTGTGTCTCCAATGTATCCAAGTCGTGCTAGGGGAGCTGCCAGTCTTACCCAGCATGGAGAATATGACAGAGAGCTTGGGAAAAACACATGGGTCCAGGGAATGCCACCCTGTGGTGCCCCAGAGTCCCCTGGCACTCTAGCTGGGTCCCCTGGGAAGCTGCCAAAGCCAAGTCCAACTATCCCACCAGCAGGACACCGGATACAAAGCCAGATGTTTGCGGGTAGTGGGCAGAGCTGAGGCAACACCTGGGCAGCTGCCTCCACCTGGGCAGTGCCCACAGCCCTAGACCACTCTAGAAGAGCCCTGCCTGGGGCACCGGGAGCTGAGCAGCCCCAGCCCCCCCTGCCCTCAGAGGAGGACATGCGGACAGGAACACTGACATCTGCCTTTCAGAACCTGAGATGAGACTTGCAAGTTCCCATCGCTTTGTGGATCCAGCAGACACGCAATAGTCCTTGTTCATCGCTGTGTGCTGGAGCGTGCTCATCCTGCTACCATCCCTCCTAGTCGTTCCATCTCAGAAAAGCTTTGCAGTGTAACCAGGAGAGACCAACCAGAGATGTGATAGACACTGGTGCATTACTACCCAGCTGAGAGCTGAAAGACTGGAAATACAGGTGAGATAGCCACAGGTGGGAAGTCTCCAGAGAAGAGGTGCTTGAACACCCTGGCCCAGGTGACCCCTGAACTCCAGAGGTGACCCAAGGTCTTGGAAGAAATCAGAAATCACCCAGACCCCAAGAATAATATTGCTTTAATTCATGGAGGGTGAATCTAATTAAAAATATAAATCCTCTTGTTTGGGACTCAGGGTAAAACACTGCTGGAGAAGGGGTCACCCCCAGAACAAAGAACTGGAGTCTCTCCAAGGGGGACCCTCGACCCCCACTCCCCTGGACTGATGGACACTGGGCTGTGGCTGGCCAGGTCCACTCCTGAGCTGGAGACATGGCTCTTCTTCATCATGGGGCAGGAAATAGGACAGCAGAGTACTGGCATGGTGGGCTGAGAAATGCAGCCTTGTCACTATGCTGGACACGTGCCAGAGAATGGACAGCTAGAAATGCTTCCCCAGCTACTTTTCCTTGAATTACACCTTAGCAACAGCACTGATCCCATGATAGCACAAAGGAGGGATATCCCAAAGCTGGCTGGAAGAGTGGTCACCCAGCCCAGGGCTGCAGCTGAGCCATCATAGCTCTCAGGTACCCCTGCTATGCACCCCAGGAATGGGCCAAGAGCTGCCAGTGCCCCAGCCCAAACCAAGCCCCGGGAGACAGGGAATGCACCCCAGCCCATTGGCTGCTCCAGGACAGGAAATGCTAGGATGGGGACTGATGAGCTTCAGAGCCCTCAGCATGGACAGGGACCCATGTCTGCTGGTAGGGCTGCACAGGACTAGCTTGGACAACACAAGCACCAGCTGCACAGAGATCACCCAGTGTAACCCCATCTCCTGGCCTGCCCAGATGGCCCCTGGGGTGATTGGGCACAGGGAAAGCTGTGGCAAACACTGAAGCCATGCAGGAGGGGAGCAGATGTCAGGCTCCACAGGGATGCACAATGGAGCTCTGCTGGGAGCGAAGAGAATTTGGAAAGGAGCATCATGCATGAAAGCACAGGAGCAGCCAAAGGCACTCGTGCTGCTTATGAGGGTGAGGGATGTGCATGGGGCAGACCCGCCTGGGAACCGTCAGTCCAATGGCAGGACCCAGAGTCATATGGCACCCATGCCCACTGCCAGTGCCAAACCCTATGCTCTCTATGGGCTGCTTTTCCAGCACTCCACAGCAATTGCAACAGCAGAGCCTCAGCCCAGCAGGCACAGGGGCAGAGGAGCTGTGTGAGATCCTCCTGGGAAGGCCAGTGCACAATGCCAAGTTCATCCAGGTCTCAAAGGGAGATGGCTGAGCCATGAGGTTCCCATCGGGCTGCGGAGCTGCTGTCCCATCTCCCCACGGCGAGTGCAGCATCAGGAGGGCTGATGCTCAGCCCGTCAGTGGCGTTAGGAGCCTTTCCCTGTTAGCCAGGACATGTCTCCAGTTCTAAAAGAGAGAAAACCACAGCGCTGTGAGGGATTTCTCAGTGTGCACAGGGAAATGCTCTTGGTGTGCCTCGGTGCTAGTCCAGTACTTGGTGTCCATCCCAGCACCCTGCTCCCTCCTCTGTCCTCACTCACCTGTCCCTAAACTGTCCAACAAGTCACCTCCAGATTCTCAGTTCTGTGTAAAACTGAGCTCAAACATTTTATTTATTTATACTAAAAAGCAGCCCTTCAGCTGAAAATCCATGGGAAGTCAAACCCCCTGCCAGGCAAGGTCCCAGACAACAGGATCTGTGCCTGATGTGGCTCCTGGCAGCCCCAGCCCTACCACCCAGCATTGTCAGCCATGTGAAGGGGATGCAAAACAAGCACACCGTCCATGTAACCAGTGTCCCCACATGGGAATTAGGGATATGGCCCAGTCAGGGGGCCAGCTGTCTCTCCTGCCAGCTCCTCACATCCAGCACACTCAGGACCCCAAACCAAACGTACTTGCCATGACGGACAAACAGCCTAAAGTTACGAAAGCAGCAGGAGACAAAGAGAGAAAAGATATTCAGATTTAATCAGACTTCCTCCAGACCCCGAACCCCACCACAGGGCCAGCAGCTCCTCCCCGCCCCCAGGGTGCCCACAAAATACCACCTCCCTCCCAGCCACAAATAGGACACCAGCAACCATCTCCCAATGTACTGGGGTGATGGCACAAGAAATTCTTCCCTTTGAGGGTTGTGAAACACTGGCATAGGCTTCTCAGAGAATCTCTGGCTGCCCCATCCCTGGAAGTGTCCAAGACCAGGTTGGATGGGGCTTGGAGCAACCTGGGATAGTGGGGGGGAAGGGGACAGGGAGTGAAACTGGATGGGCTTTAAGATCCCTTCCAACACAAACTATTCTGTCATTTTATGAACCCTGTCTCAGCTGTGGCAGGGGCATGACACACTCCCCATCTCAGGGGTGCTCAGGGAGTCTGAGCTGCTCAGAGCTGCCTGGGGGTTGGGAGTGCTTCTCTCTCTGAGCTTTTGAAAAGATCTGGTTTTATTCCAGATGTGGAAACACCCCTGGGACAACCACCCACATTCCCTCAGCAGCTCTGATTCCCACTCTAAAAGCTTCTTCCCAGCTGTTATCACCTCCCTGGCATTTGTTTTCCAGCACTCACCCTCAGCACAAAGCTATGCTCTTTCCTCTGCATGGTCTTGAAAAGAAAGTGAAGGGAGAAAAATGTCCTTTGCCTATGAGCTCCACTCCAAGGAACCAGAGTCTGAGACACCAGGGACTGGCATCCTGGCACCACCAGCACTCTGGGCTGGGTTGTGCATAAGGGGTTATGCACAGGCTACACCCTCAGTCCCTCTCTGCAGGTCTCCTTGACTGAATGGTTGCCCAGGTGCACCCCAGCATCAGGCATTGCTTCCTTGATGATGTGCCAGTGCCCGAAGGCAGGGAGTATCCCCATCCCATCCTGTCTGTGCAAAGATTTGGGTCCTGGTGTTTAAGACAAACCCCGTGTGTGGGGGATGCCCGACCTGGAGGCAGCTGGGAGGCAGCACAGGGGGGATAGAGGAAGCAGAACAGGAAGGAAGATGCAAGGAGGGTATGGAGAGGGATCAGTGGGAAAGGCTCAGCTCTGCCCAGCACCCCACAGCTGTGCTTAGCTGCTGCCCTGGCACTGCCACTTCCCACTGCCTGTCTACTTACTCCACATCACGCTTCCGGATGGTCCTGCCAGCAGCCAGGACCTCAGCCACCTTGGAGACGATTGGGTCATAGTTTATGCTGGCCACAGCCACCACCTCATCACTCCTAGAGCCAGGCAGAGCAGAGCAGTTAGGGCAGCCTGGATGCCCACAGCTCCACCACCCAAAACCCATCATGATGGAGAGAAGAGGGAGGCAAAGAGGATCACCCACTCCAGAGCTAGGCCTGATCCCAAGGTAAGAACACCACAGAGACTGTGCTAGTGGCTGGAACAAGGATCAGGAGAGGGTATAGGGTGGCAGAGCAGGCCCCACTGGTCGCAGTGATGTTCACAATGATGTGGTGAGCATCATTAGGGTGCCTGGGTGATGGAGACAGCTCTGGCACCCTGGAATCTGTGGGAAAACACCACCAAAGGTAGATCTGATGGTGGATAAAAACCTGGACACCAGAAAGGATGCCCAGCTGTGATCCCTGCACTGCTGCCCCTTGCTGAGGTGGTCAGGATTTCCCTGTAGAACACTCAGATGGGAAGCTCCACATCCCCTTCCTGATCTCCACCTCCAAACAGGCATAGTGCTCTGCTCTGAGCTGCTCCACGGGCAGTGGGACAGCTGACGTGTCCAACCCCTCAGTCCCACAGCCCCAGCAAGGAAGTCCCCATGTATATGGGATGTCCAGGTTGGCTGCCTGTTCCCCTACCAGGATCCCAATGCAGCCTCAAAGGTTGAGTTGAAACCAAATGAAGCAGAAGGAGGAGGATGTAAAACTGCTGGAGGAGCTTTGGCTAAAGGTCACAGGCAAACAAGAAGTGTACTTCTCATTTGGGGTTTGCCAAGGTCAAGCCAAATGTAAACCTTCAAAGCCTGACTCATGAAGAGGTAACTGAATGCACCATGTGAGATCAGGGAAGATGTGTGGGTAATGTTGAATAAACTGAAGTATTGTTGGTATTGTTGAATAAACTGAAGAGTAGAAGCACCCACTAAACCAAGATTTACTCTTAAATCCACTGTCCAAGAGCTCTGGGATCAACAGAGCAAAGAGCAGCTGGGGTGCGGAGAGATGCGTGCCTAATTCCCAGGACAAGGAGAGCAAAAGCTGTGTTTCAGAGGACACTTCAGCCCTGTACAGCCATGGGAGTTAAAGCCATCTCTCACATCCATCTACAAAGCCATGAGGCAGCTCTATCACAGACTATTTCAAAAAACTGTGATTCCTAAATAAGCTGATGGTAAATAAAGGAGAGCAGCTTCCTGAGCAGAGCCAGTTCCCAGCTGGGAAACACAAAATGGTTGGAGAGACCTATCCATGAAAAACAGGGGGAGATGTGCTGTTCCAAGCAATGAATAACCAAGGTGTGCAAGGGAACCAGAAGATGTACTCCCACCAGCTGCCCACTGGCTCAGCCTCAAACCCAGACAGTGCCCAAAGGGGCCAGCCAGGAAGGCGGATGCAGCCCAAACATTTCTGTCAGCAGGACATGGGGTAGCTGCTCCTTTTGCAAAATAACTCATGGGGTGCTGGTGAGCTGGAGCACCCTGCATCAGCAGTGGCTTTTGAACAGTTTGTCAGGCAGATGGGGAAGCCAGAAGGAATCCCTTTTTCAAAAGGTCTTCAAAGGCAACAAAAATTCTCATTCTGGACCTGGGATCTGGAGCAATCAAAAGTCTTTGTGAAGACTAAGGGAAGAGGGAAGCACAGTGGATGTTTCTACATGGTCTTCCTTTCCTTTTCATGGTTCAATGTAACAGAGGTGAGGAACTGTGAAGAAGACAGACACAGCAATTCCTTGGTCTCCTAGGTCTTAGGGGCAGGAGGACATCAGTCTGTTGTGAAGGCAGTGTCCCACGAGGACATCTGTAGAGTGCTGTCCCCTACACCTCCCAGCATAGGGCCTTTTATTGACCTCTACACAGCTCTGATAAAACAGCTTTCCTCTTCAAACTCTGGGGCAAAAGAAGCCTTATTGTGAAAGCCAATGCTGAGGACAGGCTGCAGGAGTGGGAACCACCAGTGGTTCCTGCAACAACTAAGGAGAACCAGGAGGAGAAGAGTCCAAACCACAGGGTGGGCACAGCAGAAGGAAGCAGGAGGAAATGGTCAGTTTGGGACGGTCCTCAGTCCAAAAGCACTAGCACCAACTAGAAGAACCACCACCAAAAAAAGAAAGAGAAAGAAATGCTCCAGTGGTTTCTCACAGACCAAGCAGCAGGAGACACACTGGCTGACCCCTGCCAGCCAGTGCTTCCCAGTACCTCTGGCTCTCAGCATGGAATGCCATCCTGGTACCCACACACCATCTCTGGGAGACCCTCCTGGGTGGCAGAACAACACAGCTCTCAACAGGGGCCCCCAGTGCTGCCCACCAAGCCCAGGTCCTCTGGCAACCCCTGTCCCCTGCAGCCACCATGGCCCACGGAGTGTGGGACCCTGGCACAGAGCAGGGATTATGCACCTTGTTCAGGGTGTTCCCTTTGAACAGCCTCCTTAGATGTTTAATTAAAGCAACCTGGTATTTCCTTTCTAATTAGGGTTGGGATAAAGAGATAAAAGGCTCTCGTATGGAAAGGCTGCAGGAGGGGAACACCCCCACAGTAACTCTCCACAGCAAAGGTGGTGCTTTGGCGCAAACCCATCCCTTTAAGCAATTTTGACCAAGGTTCCAGCACACTCTGAGCTGTATTCAGTGTGCAAAGGTCCTGGGTACCAGCTGGAGCCCCATCCCTGAAGCAGGTGTTTACCCAAGGTGTGCAAGTATCAGGGGAAGGAGGGTGAGCACTGGGGATCCCTGGGGTGATGCAGTGAGCCCCATACCTCTTCAAGCCCAATGCACACATCCAACCACCAGGCTCCATTCTGGAGCAACATGGGCAAGTGGGCCACCCTCAGGGAGAGAGAAGGCATGGGCTACATTGGAGATGGGACAGAGGGGCAGTGAGATGATGTCTGCAGAGCTGGAGCTGGCTTTTGTCCTGAGCTCCCTCCTGATCCCTGCCTGGATGCTGCTGCAGGTGGTTTGACAGCTGAGCTGGGCAGCCCTTTGCTTCCCTGGTTTCCCTCTCCTTATCCTTAATAAAACACTTGGAGAGACCCTTCTGGTTCCAGCATGAGGATGTTCTGTGGCCACTGGTTTCAGTCTGGGATGGACAAAGGCAACAGAAGAATAAACAGTAGCAAATATTTTTGGGATAAATTCATGGTGCACTGACTTTCTAGTCTAAACGGCCAGCATGGCTCCAGAACAGCTGAGGCAACACATCCCAGCTGCCAACACATCTCAAGAATGCATTCCCAGGTAGGCTCCCAACCTGGGGAAGTGCTGGCTTTCACTACAGATGTAACAAAGTTCCTGAGTTCCCTCAAATCTTCACAACTTGTGATAGACAGAAGAGTTTTTTGAGCTCAATTTGTCAAACCAGAAGCAGAAACAGTGATGCTTGAGCACTCTGTCCAGCACTGGTCACAAATCATTAACATGGTGATGAGATGGGAAGAAAATACTTGATAGAAATTTCCAGTAGAAGCCATCATCTGCTCACAAAGATTATGAGGACAAAGGCAGAGACACCAGTCTAAAGACCAGTTTAACTTGTACAATCAGAACATCATTTATCCAGGGCCTTGTATAAGTGTCCCACAAGCTCAGTGTGCAGAGGTGAGCAGACTGACAGAAGCTCTGGCAGAACTCTTTTCCAGCCTAGCAGAGTAATCTCAGACGAATGCCTGTGTAGGAACAAGGACAAGAGAAACACTTACTTGGTATAAAATGCCACAAACTTCAGTTCATCTAAGTCTCCCTGAATGACGACGTCATCGAATCCTTCCCCATGGCCTTGAAAGCAAAGAAGAAGTGGATTCAGGAGCAATTCCTCTAGATCCAGCCCTAAGACAAGCTGTTTCATTCCAGCACTACATGGAGAACATCCTGCAGTGACCAAGAGACCAGCACCAGGAGATGCAGGTACCAAAAACCACAGAATCACAGGAGAGTTTTGGGTTGGAAAAGGCCTTGAAAAACATCATACCATGGGCAGGGACACCTTCCACTACCCCAGGTTGGTCCAAGCTCTGTCCAACCTGGTCTTAAACACTTTCAGGGATGGGGCAGCCACAGCTTCTCTGGAAAACCTGTGCCAGGGCCTCATCCCACTCATAGGGAAGAATTTCTTCCCAATATCTAAGTCAGTCCTCCATCCTGTTTAGAGAAGTGCACTTCATGGCAGATGGGTTTCAGAGGAGACACTGAACCCCCTCGGAATCCAGGCAAGGAAGCACCCCTGTGGCAGAGGTCGGTGAGGAGGGTTCACTGTCAAGGAGGTGGCCCTGGCTTCTCTATCCCAGGACACCTCCACCAGCACAAACTCTCAGCAGCCCCAGGGAGCCCCTTACCTGCATATCGGATGCTCTTCCCAAACATAGCTGTCCACAGGTATGGGACAGTGCTGATCTCTGTGCCATGGGCCAGCATGTTCAGCGCGGCGATGCGGCCTGCAAGAGAGCATAAGGATGGGGAATTGCCACTCCAGGGCAAGCTCCATACTTTGCCCTCAGGTCACAGCATCAACACCAGCAGTCACAGAGTACAGGGAAACTAATGACTGCTGCTGAGAAAACCTGCAAAGCAACAAAGACAAAGCAGGAGGCACACGAGGATGAGTTCAGACTCCCTCCCATGGTGCAGCTCCTATTCGTCACCTCCACTGCCATGAACCACGTACCCATGAGATTCTTTCCCCATAGTTCATGCAATAGTGACGGGATTGAGAGTGTGCTGAGCTCCTACCCAGATGAGGATGGGATGGATAAACCCTTGGAGGGCATGGAGACTGTTGGGGTATGGTCCCTGCTGCAGAAGCATATCTGGACATGGGGGAGGTGTCCAAAGGCTGGATTTGGAGTTGTGGTCCGAAAACCTCTCACCCAGAGTGAGGGAAACCTCTCTGTGGCCATGAGGGCAACCCATCACACCAGGGGTTCCAAGCTGATGAGAGAAGGGTCAGAGTTCTGCTGAACATTCCTGGGCTAGCCTGGCAGTGTGGGGAGCCCAGCTGGGAACCTGAGCCCAGGCTGGCATTAGGATGTGAGCTCCTAAGTGTCCTGCAGCAAGGAGTAGAGCAGACTCCTGCAGCAGTGCCAGGGAGCAAAGGGAATATGGGAATGCCTGTCCCTGGGCTCCTCTGTGCTGGTGATGAGGCATCATTAGTCAAAGCTTGGCAAGAATGCTGACAGATGATGACATAACAGGCAGCATAAGATACACATGCTTCAAAATGTTCAATACAATCACCTAGTCTCTCTGTTGGCAGTTGTCTCATTCTTGCCCTGGTGGGTTTGGAAATATCCTGAGAATCTGGAAAACACTCTTTTCTGCAAAGTACCTACCATGCATGTGGGCCATCTGCCAGTGGGGGACATTCACCTTCTTGTTATTCCTCAAGGCCAATGGAAATGTGACAACATCTCCAGCAGCAAAGACTCCTGGGATGTTGGTCTGCATCATCTGTGGGAGGGAACAAATGTGGGCATTAGTGGGGTTTGCACCCTACATGAACAGAAACTCCAGAGCTGGAGTGGTCCAAAGGTGTCCCTCAGAACACAGGAAAAACCTCTGCTTGGCTGTGCGATGCCCAGGGGAGATTTCATTCACCCTTCTTCACTTGCAAATGAAAACACACATGCAGGGACCTACAGTAACCCTGGGCCAGTGGGTTATCCAGTAAAAAGACATGTGGACTGGTGTCCTGGAGCCCCTCTCAGAAGTCTGGGGTTTGTTGGTGTTTGCAGATAGAGCCTAGCTTATTGCAGGGATGAGCATTGCATGGCATGGAGCCCCAACCTCCTGACATGTTCCTTTGCCCGAGGCACCAACACCCACCAACTCCAACACTGCTCCCTGGTCACTGGTGGTGGGGAGAAAGGATGAGATCCTTGAGGATCCTTGAAAAGATGGATCTATCTCAATTTTTTTCCCTCTAAATATCCATACCACTCCAGGACACCTCAGAGCCAGACCCAAGCCAGAGCATCCAGGTCTGGGGTTTGCACTCTCCCACTTGCAGAGGGGGGTCCTAGGCACTCCTGGTGATGCTCCCAGAATCTCAGCATCTCATGGAATATCCTGAGATGAAAGCAACCACAAGGGTCATTTGAGTTCAATTCCTGTCCCTGCACAGGCCAACCCAAAGAATTCAAAAATTCCAATTCTGCCAATCTTGGCAGATTAAAGGCCACAAAAAGGCCCTGTAGCAGCAGCTTGGAGCCCCAGGGAAGCTCATCCATCAGAAGAGCTGACGCAGCTCCTCCTGCTCTCTCTGCCACATGGGCTGCTCCTGGGCTCACCTTGTTGACCACGATGAAGCCCTTGGAGTCAATGTTGATGCCACTCTGCTTGAGGAAGCCCGTCGCTGGAACTGCACCTGGGGGGAAGCCAAAGGCTGCTGCTGCAGTGTCCAGTGTTCCACAGCCCTGGGGGCTGATCCTGAGGCCTTTCCTCCTGCCAGGACAGTGGGGCTGCCCCCATGGACAGGCAGCAGCTACTCTGGGAGTGTAGAGCGGGGTCAGGTACCCTACAGAGCTCCCACTGCATCAGCCTCTGGTCCCTCAGGATCCCTGTCCTGCCCAAGCCATCAGTGTGACCTGCCCACCGCCCTTTTCTAGTGCTTGGAGAAAATTTTCAATTTAATTCTCTTTTATAGATATCTTGAAAAAATATATATTTAAAAGGGAACCTTTGAGTTTCCAGCCAGGACTCCTCACCCTCCTCCCAGTCTGGAGGACTGGACATGTCCTTCACCTTCCTTCTTTTTTCATCCTTTTTTTTACCTCCAGGCTTTTCACAAATCATAGTAGTCAATAAAAATTACAAAACCAGAATGAAATTAATTCTGAGATTCTTCCAGTCCACAGCATTTTGAAGAGGGAAAGAAAGGGAACTTTTCCCCCACAGGTGTAAAGAAGAAAAATATCATATTCTATGGGGTATTTTCTTTTATTTTATAGAATGGAATACATTTTTGATTGCTGTAAGCAGGAATTAAAAAAAAAACAATACATCAAAAATTCAGTTTGGAGAAGCTTTAATTAAAAAAAAAAACAAAAAACTTGAGAGGATGAAACTGCTTTAAATGGTTTTTTCCCTGGAAAAAAAAATCATTACTTCTGAAATATATTTTCAGTTGCATTTTTTGGTGGGGGTTCTAGAAACATCTTTTTTAGATATACAGATTCATGTGTGGCAGTCCAGCAGGGCTGGCAGATCACTGCCAGTACCCCTGGCCACCCAGCCCCAGGGACCTCCTGCTGCCATGTCCCCTCCAACTTCTTCTCTGCTCTCCCTCCCTGGCTCTGCACCCACACAGCCCTTACCAACACCCACGACACAGACGTCAGCACGCAGGACCTTCCCACTCTTCAGCACAACCTCCTTCAGCTGCAGGAGACACAGAGGGCAGGAGGGCACATCAGAATTATTTTAGGGACAAAACCCCTCTGTAGCAGCAGGAAGCCAAGCTGGCAGCTCACCTCATTTGTGAAATGCAAATTGACCATAATTCCTTAGAAAAGCAGCAGAAGGTGAGTGGGAGCAGTGAAGCCACCCCACACTGGCATACGTTTGCTCCTGGAGGCCAAATCCAGGAACATGAATTTCAGGGAACAGGAAAGAGGGGAAAGCAAAACCCCACTAGGGAAGGCAATGGCAGCACTGGGGGATGTCACAGCAGTTCCCCCAGGGAGCCCCTGCCCACCACTTACCTTCCCCTCCTGCTCCCGCAGCTCCGACACCTCTGTCTGCATGTAGAACTTCACCCTGTTGTTCTCGAACATCTGGACGGGGGACAAAGGACAGAGCAGGGGACATCAGGACACTGAGCCACCTGGTCCTGATGTCCTGCTGCCCCCAGCACTTGGTGTCTTGCCCACCCTGCAGGCTTGTCTCAACCTGCACTGCTAAGCAGGTCAGCATCCCCACATCCCCAACACGGCTCTAGAGGGAGCTCCATAGCACATGGACCATGACAGGGAAAACAGCCCATTCTCACTGACTGTTGCCATCACAGCTTTGCCAATAAATGTGAAGTAAATTAATTAGTGCAATAAGTGAGACAAGCAAAACCTGCTCTGTTAACCACCCACCCAGATGGAAAAGCAAGGTCACCTTCATAACAGCGCGTCCAACCCTCTCCCCAAAGAACTTCTTGAAGGGGACATGCTCCAGCTCCACCAGAGACACTGAGTGGGCCCTCTCCGCGAGGTAGGCAGCCACCTCCATCCCTGAGGAAGAGAAGTAGGTCCAAACAGCCACATTAACCCACCCAGAACTGCCCTGTGTCCCTGGCTGCAGATGAAGAGCAGCCTCACCCACTCCAATTGGGAAGACTGGAGCTGCACTCCTGGGAGAACTGGGGAGCCACCAGGCCTGATCACACCAGGGATCACACCAATTCAGGTGTTCTTAGATGTAGGTTTTAAAGACCAAAGGGAGGAACTCATCATGAAATTTCAGAGTGCCCTGGGAAATACATGGAACAAGGAACCTCAGCCAAGGGAAACCTTCCTCCTACAGCTGGGTCAACCTCAGCTGTGGTCTGAAAACAGCTCTTGGGAATAGCTGTTTTCTCCCATCAGAATGGTAGAATTTTGGTGTTGGGAATTGCATGGGAACCTCCACCAAGACATTTTCTGTCTGTGGGGGTTTTTTGGAAAGGAATGTTTTTGATGACCTGCAGTTTGCAACTGGCCCCCCACACCACATGCTTTTCTGTAAGATCATATTGATTCAACCAGTAAAACAAGTTTATCTTTTATAAAAGAATAAAAACAAATAATTAACATTTTATAATAAATTCCCCGACAAATAATCATTTATGTTTAAGGCTTGCAGGACCCACTCTTATTTTGTTAGGACCCATACTAATTCTGTTGGAACCATATCAAGCAAAAAGAAGAGCCATCAAAGAAATGACAAGATTTTTCCTGTGCACTTTAAAAATTCACCACACTGCTAAAATGTAAAAGAGAATAACAGGCTCCCACCCACCGAGAAGGCTCTGCTGACCGAAGCCAACTCTAGACACATCAGATTTGGACCCACATGAGCACCAGTACTTGCCCTGCCATGTGTTTTTCAGACTGCACAGCAATACCTGTGCACATGCCAGCCCAGCCTCTTTGAAAAATCAGTTTCTTCAGTACGGAAATGTCCTTATACACACCTGGAGGTTGGACTACCCCAGGTCCAATTTCATGGGAGTGTTACCTCTAACTGGGCAGCGACAAACTGGGCAAGGGACTTTACCCATCTGCAGGCAGAAGTGGAAAGCTGGGACAGGGACACGGGCCAGCCAAGTACTCACCCAGGAAGGATGCCCCCACAATCACCACATTCTTGCTCGTGGCCAACTTCACCACATGATTGGCATCTTCAGGCGTCCGGATGTTGAAAACGTTTTCCATCTCCTTGCCTTTGCAGCTGAGAGTTTTGGGCCTGAAAAACACTGAGGGTGATACAACTGCTTTCCTCAACTCTGTGTGGTTCACCACCCAGTCAGGACTGCAGACACCCTTTCCAGGGCTCCAAGACCATTCCCAACTTTCCTTTTTTCACCTTTCTCTGGACTGGAGACATAACATGTAAAAACCCAGATACCAGTGGCCAGTGGTGGAGCAGGGGAAACGGAGCAGCCACCCCAGACCCCATCATGGACACCAACAGGTCCAGGGGAGCTCCTTCCTGGGGCAGTGCAAGCCAGCACAGGACAGGCATTGCTTTACAAGCCTATGCTCAATTACTGGTATGTCATAAAATTTTTAGAAGCTTAATGGGACACAGAAAACTCATTCTGTCCTCCAGCAGTGCTTTGGAGCCAGATATGGAAAGTTTGATAAGGCTCTGCAGATGCAGGCTACACTCTCCATTCCCACGGGCACACTGCTAAAGCTGTTGCAGCTTAACTGTGCCCTCCCCAGGCACTTTCTGGAGCCCATATATTTTTTAATATCTGGCCCCTGCATACCTGACTGACATCTGGAAACAGAACAGAAGATCCTAAATAATTTAGGTTCCCAAAAAAGCATTTACCCAGTGTACCTGGAGCTTGTGCATGACGATTTTGAAATTATTGCCAAAGGCTTAATTGTCTCTTGCACCTAATTGGGTTTGCATGGCATTTTGGCTGTGATGCTGTACTCCCTCGTACCAACTATTCACATCTTGTGTCACTGGCTATGACTGGTGGAACTTTGGTTTCCAGTGTGAGTCCCTGCTTTGGCTGTTCTACAGCATCCCTTCCCCGGATGATAAATTATGCAGGGATTGCATTTCTCTTACTTCAATTTATGGCTTGATGTAAGGAACACAAGGAAGGAGAGCCAGGATGCCTCATTTTCAGCTTAAACTGCCAATTTTGACAAACCTCCAATTGAAAACAGACCCACTACTTCCAAAGCACAAGTGACAACAACAATCCAGGGTGATGCCCAGCATCCCAGCACATCAATACCACCTTTCCCTATGGCTGGATCAGGTTCAGTCCTGAAAATTTCTATCCTGGGGCCAAGGCTCCCAAGGATCCATTGTAATGGGGCAACAGCAACATCTAATCAAGGCTGCAACAGCAGTGTTCACCCATAATTGATGAGAAAGATCTTAAAGGTTGGCAGAAAATGAAAGATGGAAATTCAGAGGGATGAATTATCTGGTTGTCAGGATTGAGTGTTACCAAGGAGTGAAAAGAACAATGTAGCAAAAATGCCCTAAAAAAATAACTTTGGAGCTTTTGTTAAAGAAAATATGTTCAAGATCCTGGTGCTACCCCTGAAAGTGTCCAAGGCCAGGTTAGATGGGGCTGGGAGCATCTTGGTCTAGTGGAAAGTGTTCCCTGTCCACAGCAGGGGTGGGTCTGGATGAATTTTAAGATGCCTTCCAACACAAACCATCCTGTGAGTCTGTGATTCTATAACATATCATGTATATATATATATATATATATATATATATATATATATATATATATATATATATGAAATAGATAGATGATGATATATAGATGTAGATACAAACAGACATTTCTAATATCTTTTGTGTTCCTTGATTTTTCCATACTCAAATTCAGGGTTCAAATTCACCTGCCACATTTCATCCCTTATCCCCAGGCACAAGCTCCTCACATTCTCAGATTAAACAGTTTCTCTTGATCTTTAAGATCTTTGTCTGAAGCTTACATGTTTCCCGTTGCTATTAGCAGCTTGTTGTATTCCATCTTAAACCCATCCTTGAACACAGCTATCTTGCTCTTGACATCCACAGCCGCCACCTAAAATCATTCCTAAATAATGTTAAGGGAAGAAATCCCAGATTTTCACCGAGGTCCCAGCCCAATCAACTTGTCTGTCAGGTTTTAGTCCTCCATGTCAGTTTTAGTTAGTTAGTTAGTTAGTTGCTTTTAGTTAGTCTGTTAGTTTTAGTCCCCCCTGTCCACAGCTTGGCCAACCCACTCCTTAAATAGTCCTAGCTGCCTTTTCACAAACCCTTGAAGGTCTCCCAATATAAATAAAATAATGAGGAGAAATATTTAAGCCATCATTGTCTGCACTCTTTGAAGGCTGATTATCCTTATCAGATGGCACCTGGTTCCCCACATCCACAAGAGGAATGGCAGGTAACACATGACAGTCACCACAAATGGCCACAGCGTGGTCACACCCAGGGTGCCCTTCCTGCCACAGGAGCATAGTATTAACTGTGTTTTGAACAACCACAGGAAACCTGCACTCTGGGGCAAAAAGAGGGGTAGTGGGGGAGACCCAACATTCACACAGTGGCATCCAGTGAGCCAAGACTAGAGACAGTGGCCACATTCCCTAATACAGCCTTTGCATACCAGCACTTTCCTTTGGGCACACACAGGATTCTCCTTACCTGCATTTCAGTCAGGACTTCAATGTCATAGGTGCAGAAGAACTCCTTGGGGCGCAGGGCAATCTGCTCAGGGTGGGAATCCATTGACTGCAAAGAAAGCCATTTTTCTGTCAGCTGCTGTGGGTTGAACAGGTGAGTGGAGAAATGGCTGCTACCAGCACCAGTCAGCATTTGTTGCATGGGTTAAGGGAATGGCTCCAGAGGGCTGGAATGAAAACGTGTACAAGTAGGAGTTGTCACAAGGGGCTGGTCTGGGCTCTGGTGCCTTCTCTGCTGGTTCAGTGGGGGGCTGGTGCTGAGTGCCTGGGGCAGGACCACAGCAAGTGCTTTGGAGTGCCAGCAAAGCAGACATAACTGCAGCCCCTCCCAGCACACACAGGTTCATAGGAGCAAAAGAAAAACCTCATTTTACAAAACAAGTGGCAAGGAACCTGGAACAGGTTGCCCAGGGAAGCTGTGGCTGCCCTATCCCTGAAAGTGCTGGACTGGAGCAAAACCTGGTCTAGTAAAAGGAGTCCCTGCCCACAGCAGGGGGGTGGCACAGGATGACCTTTAGAAATCCCTTCCAACTCTAACCATTCTTTGATTATTTGCAAAACTGGAAAACAGCCAGTTAGAAGGGCAAATGGAAGCTAGAAGAGCAGAAAGAACAAGCAGCATTAACACACAAGGCTTTTAAAAGCACTCAAGTTCCATCGAATGCTGAAGCAAGGGGGTGGGGCCGATATCCGCACTTCTTCAGCTGCAAGATAAAGGTTCTTGCTTTTCACAGCCTCCCCTGGTCACTGGGGTCAGATATACATCTTTACACACAGGGTTGAGCCCGAGCTCATCTGTGCTCCTGACTGTGGACACAAGGTCAGACTCAGACTGAGGACAAGCTGAGCATCAAGTGACCTGTTGGGTGTGCAGGTGCTCCCTGCTCCCAACACCTGTTGGGTGTGTAGCCCTCCCTGCCTGCAGTGTAGCAGGAACAGGCACGTATGCCATGGTCAAGCCCTGCTATAGATCAGCACAGTGCTCAGCAGCAGCATCTACTCATGCCACACAGGGATGATGTTTGGGCTTGACCCAGGAGTGACAGGGGATGCAGGAATCAAGGGCTCTCCTCTTTGCCCATGGAGATGGATGTGCTAGATCCTTCTCCCTGGAGGTGGCCTAGTCAGGGGCTGGAATGAGACTGACAAGACACTCCCTTACTCTGACTTCAGACAATGCTCTGCTCAGAGAGACTGGTGTCACAGGACTTCAGGCAGGGGCAGGTCATATAGGTTTTACTGCAAATTCTTTGAATACTCCACATTTACAGAGAGAAACCCCTGACCCCACCACGACAGTGCACAGGAAGGGCAAAGCAGAACAGTGCATAATCACCACAGCTTTTGCTGCTGCTTGGTACTCTGGGGACAGTAACAGAGATGTAGCAACATACAGGGAGTAGATCATGATCCAAAGGGGATAAAGGGAAACAGTCCAGCAGGACCTGGGGTCAGACTGATAACAGGCATTCACCAGAGCAGAGGAAGGGCAGTGCTGCAGCACTGGGAGCAAGAGCACTGCTGCTTACAGAAGTAGCACTCCTTCTCCAGTGGCTTGTATAGGTTTAGTCTCACTCAGGATTAAGAAAAACTCTGTTGGGGAGGATGAGGTAGGAAAGCTTACAAATATGATTTCCTGGCAAAAGATTCTGAGAATATGAAACCTATAAGCAAGGTAGAAATGAAAGCCAGTTTCGATATTTAAGATGCCAAGCCAGTTAGTTACTGAACAACTGGAGAAGACAATGGTTTAGCCAGCAGAAGGAGAATCTCTCCTGATTGGACAATACCCTTAGCAAATAAGGGGATGCCGAAAGTTCAAAGGTCTGAGGGACCCTGCCAGTGTGGCAGGGAAGACAAAAAGGTTTAGAAAGTAGTTTTTAGGGTTTAAAATGTAACACAGTATGGTAATGTAGTAATTCTTATAGGCTGTGTAAATTCTGTAGGATTTGTCTTGTACTGGTTGGTTGGTATAAACCAGAATATTCTGGACAGAAAGCAATATAATGTAATGTAACAAGAAATTAACTCCTTGCTTTCTCTCTTGCTCTCTCCCTTTTGCTCTTGCTATCTCTCTTTCTCTCTCTTTGGGCACACCTTGAGCTGGGGCTGGCAGCTCAGGCAAAGCTCTTGTACCCACGACCTATGCAATAAACCACTTTTCAAGAGCTGTTCTGCTATCCAGAGATCTCTCTCATCACCACCAATTAGCCGCACTCACAAAACTCTATTTTTTCCTACCCTCTTCCTAAAAATTCTTTCTTCTCTTTCATGGGCTTTGTGCACCTTCTGAGAGGAACTACTGTCACAAGTGTTTAGTGGAAGATTTAACAAACCACGTATAACATCTCTGGCATGTGAAATGTTCATACTATTTAACAGAGAGAAGAAGAGCCAGTCTAAGATTCCTACGTGGGGATAAGTGTTTGGAAGAGCTGTCTGACTGAAACAGGGACTCAGATATTCTGAGCTCCCCGGCACAACCCCTGTGATGCTTCGATGCAGGTACCAGGAAGCTGCTCCTCACCCCATCCAGGACTCGAAGAAGCACAAAAATGGCCTGAATGCTCCCAAAAAACCATGTGCATGTTTGCCTGTTTTTGAAAATCCCTTTATTGGGTGCTGGAAGCAGAGTTAGACGCTGTGACTGTAGTAGTCCCCACGGGTAAGCATTCCTGACATGAGGATGAACATATAGCTCACTTTATGTTTTCTCCAAGCTCCAGGGTCAAATGCTGCTGTCCAACTTGAGCTGCTGTCTGACATCAAAGGTGGCTCAGGAATCAGCAGCAAAAAAATCTGATTAAACATCATCCTGTGTCTATAAACTGGAATGCAAAATGGGATGTGTGCCAGAAAAAGTTACCTTTGCACTTCCATCAAGTTATCTAGTTGTGATGGCAGCTGAGAATCATCATAATTATGGCACAGTGCATCCCTGGGCAGCAAGAAAGAGGCACTAATAAAAACCCTGGGAGACAACACCATTTTTTCACAAGCTCCATTTCATTGCCCTAAAGATTTTGATCTAGAAACATTTTAAGACCAATCTAGGTACAAGGTGGCTAAGACAGCTAGCATTAGATCTGTGAAGAATCATCATATAAATCATGTAATGGTTTGGGTTGCAAGCGACTAAAGGCTCATCTCATTTCAATTTGCAGGGACACCTTCCACTATCCCAGAGTGCTCCAAGCCTCAATGTCCAGCCTGGCCTTGGACACTTCCCAGGATCCAGGGGCAGCCACAGCTGCTCTGGGCACCCTGTGCCAGGGCGTCGCCACCCACACATGGAAGAATGCCCTTGTTTTTCTGCTGGAGTACCCTTAATTCAGTCCGAACAAGTCCTTTTTTGTGTTTCATATTTCAGTAACAAAGAGGGAAGAAAATTTAAGGGAAACAGAGACAGGATTACTAAGGAAACAGAACCTTGCTGCTGCAATAAATAACAGTGGGGAAAGGTGCTAGAGCAAATTTTAAAACTGGGGAGGAACGAGGCAAACCCAGAGTGATACAAACCTTACTGAGCTTTGGTCTGTCATAGGGCAAGTGTCTGTCCATGGTGCACATCACAATCCGGTCAGAGAAACCCTCCTGGCGCAAAGTCTCTGCACAGACCAGCCCAGCTGCCCCTAAGGGAGAAGGAGACCAGTGACAGCCACGTGTGTGCGGCCGTGGGAGTTCTGTGTCCTTTACTGGTAAACCCACTGGAGCTGATTCCAAAACCACCATCTCCACCAGCCCTAGCCTCACTGCACAGCCTTTCCTAACTCAAGCAGTTCACATGGGAAGCCAGTTGGAGCAGATGCACGAGGCTGGAGAAGGGATGCTGTGTCTATGGACCATGACATTAATCCTCCTGTCTGTCCCTAAACTGTCACAAACTCACAAAGAGCACGCCTGAGGAGTGGTGCTAATGCCTACACACCTCTCACAAACTCCAGGGCACAAGCAGCTGCTCAGACCCTTAGACTTCTCTAGTCAAGGAAGGGTCTGCACACCCTGCTGCTGGTGAATTTATGGCCAAGCACAGAGAGCAAGGAGTCCTCCCTTCTCCATGGTCAAGGTGTTAGTTGTATGACTCACTGCAGAGAATTTTCCACACTATTTCTTCAAGGGTTTTTGTTCACTAGTTTCAATCACAGAAAAAAACCCATTAAATTGAACAAAAAGCTGCATTGGGACATACTGGCTGGCATGTCCCTTTTTCCCTGACTGGACCGATGAGACTGAAGAGCTCAGGTGAGAAGTCTGGAGTCTCTTCTCAGCCAAGGAAGCCTCACTCCATGATAAGTGTTTTTAGAGCCACAGATTTTGTAACACCACTAAGAGAAGATAGATCTGTACCTATCATGGTTTGGTCCATCAACAAGACACTCCCCCAATGATGGAGCTGGGGGACAGTGGAAGAAGAGACAGGTGGGTAGACATCCTGTGCATGCTGCCAGGAACATCCTGAGCCAAAGTTGACGTTGTGCTGATTTCAGGATGTCCCTCACATAAGCAAGGGACTGCAGTTGATTGCTCTCAGTTCTGCTGGGCACCACTGGATCAAGGGGAGGGGAGGGGAGGGGAGGG
>VZUI01065769.1:0-23110 GCA_013401135.1 Cettia cetti | reverse complement strand
CCCCAGATCCTCCTGAATTTAAACTGTGTGACCCAGAGGTGTACACCTCTATTTTAATTGGCTAATCTAGTTGTCAAAGTCAATCCCTAATTGGTTTTTACCATCCCTGCTAAACCAGCACAATCATGAATGCTATGCTGTATGAGCCATACTGTCAAAAGTTTTGAAATTTATTAAAGTTTATGTTCTTATTTAGAAAACTTGACCATGACCATTATGACTTATTATCAGATAAAAAGGATGAGTTTCCTTTTTTATTCTCTATGGTTAGAGCTGCTGGGTAAAGACATAGGGTAGCCTGAAAAATAATGCACACCATCTGTGAGAAGTTCCTGTTTTCTTCAGGCAAAAGAACACCTAAATTTATTTTAAGGGTATCCATAAGTCACATATGGTGTATGTGCGTAGGTGAGCTACATGGTAATTTTGTCATCTAATTTCTTGTCACTTAATAGAGATTGCAAATGTATTGAATTTTGAGAGCCTTTTGCAAAGACTTGGCATTCTTACATGGATGCCTTGGAGCAAAACATGTAATATAGTTCACATGATGTGGTTACACTCATTTGGATACTAACTATCATGACTGCCCTAATAATTCTGAATAATGATTTTGAACACAGAATCATCCCAGCAAGGAGACCTAAGGACTAACAGGATAAAGAACTAGTAAAATCTTACCATCACAGTCCTTCACTTACCTTGGAATTAGCTATATATTTGGTTTAATATTTGTTTTCCCAGAACCGGAGAATGTTCTGGGAGTTCCCTTCCAAGCCTCACATCAACTCCACAGATTGTATTATATATTTACACATGAAAGAGATCTTTCTGTCATTAGCTAGTAAGTTTCTAGCTAGAAAAAACCCAAGCAAATTTAGTGCTTACCCTGACTACAAGAACTCAATCTTAAGGTGCTAACATTTAAATTAACGATTTCAAAATCCTTTCAAAGTCTTTCTGTTTTATCATTAACAAGATGCAGCTGGATGAAGGAGTGATAAAAAGATAAACTTCAATGGAATAAAGGAACAGAGGTCTGTTTGGAGTTGTATTTAAACTTACATCTAGGGGCTTCTGTGACAGTTTTATATTTTCAAATCCTGAATGCACAGATGGAAATCATTAAGAGGCAGACACTTAGCAGTACTTTCATTATGAAAAGAGAAAATATTTTAGATTTTTTAAAGTTTTTTTCAATTCTTTTCTCCATGTGTACTCTCATTTTTGAATTAGTGTGAGGTAGACAAATATTTTAGAAGTAATGCAGTACAAAGTACTGAAGTTATTCACTTTTTTAGGTGGCTTATTTTCTGCAGGTCAGATCAGGGTAGGATGAGAACTCATGAGGTGGCAACAGTGAGAGGTTAAGCTCGTGGCTGGGACAGGAGCAGGGAGTCACAGACTCTCCTCTATTAACTGCTAGGCCGTGCCATCCAAGGCACCCAAGTTTCCCCTGAAGTGCTGTTTGAAGGTGTCAATAATGGCACAGGATGATGTAACATGGAGGAGCAATCTACTCTGCAAATGGAACCAGCTCGTGCTCTCTGTGATTTGAGAAGCAGTGCCAGACCACACTCTAAGATACATCTGAGTGTGAAGCAGCTGTGTGACAAATGTTGCTCTGTGCAAAGGCAGTTGAATCCAGCCTCTAGATCTTCCAACATGGCCTTTTTTCATTTGTAACATACCAAGGCCAAGAAACATCTTCACCACTTTTGCTACACACACTGCCTCAGTAGAACAAGTACAATCAGAAATTTCAATGGAATACTGTCTAGAAATAATAGGGGAAAATAATTCAAATATTTCTAAATAAATCTAAGGGGGTGAGTATAAAAGACAATAAGGAAAATGACAAACTTAAAGAAGAAACAGAATTAGACCTTAACATTTAAAAGATGTTCTCACCAGAGGAGTTCAACTTCCTCACCCTAGGAATTTGAACTGAATGCAAGGAGACAGAAAATGTTGTTTGTGATAAATGTCTTCTCTTTTAGCAACTCAGGGTAATGAGGTTTTTTTTGCAGAATAATAAAATGCAGTATTTATTTGGACCAAAGAACTTTCACCACAGTAGAAGTCTGAATCTTCAGATTTGCTTGGCATTGATGTGAATGTCATTTGACTAGAAAATTCGTTGTAATGCAACATTAACCATTACAATGTGTTAACACTTGAAATAAATAGGAAGAATTTTACATCTTCTGGCACATACTTATTTTTCTTTCAGCCAAGGTTTTAATACTTTCCTTGCAGGGTCTTTTTTTTTTTCTCCTTCTGAAATGATCAGTGAAACACAAGAGCCACTGAAGGAAACAGACTGTCTGCTTTTCTTAATAATTGTTTTGTTCTCCCAAATCAATTTAAAAGCATACTTCTGAGCTTCATTCACATTTTTAATAAATATAATATCAGACATATTACTTGCTTTGCTTAATGATATCCCAGTAGGTCCAGTGTGTACCCTTCTTCAGCACGGGGCAAAAATCCCGGGAGTGACCAGCTTTATTGTTATATTTGTACAGGCTACTGCTGTAAAATATTAAAAAAAAATCATCAGCCACTTAAACAAGGGCTAGGGAGAACTGCCACCCTTTACTGGATGTAGAAGGAAATACCACTGTGACCTAGGTAATAATGCTTTCTTTGTCTCAGTCCTTGAAGACAACAAGAGTTGCCCCCTGGGCACCCAGGCCCCAGAGCTGGAAGACAGTTACAGGATGCAGAATGAAGCCCCTGTAAATCAGGTGGAAATCCAGATGGACACACAAGTCCAAGGGGTTGGAAGGGGTTCACCCATGGGTATTGAGGGGGCTGGCAAGAGAAACACTTCCAGTCATTTTCCATTATGGGCAACTGGGAATATCACAGCTGGCTGCAAGCCACCCAGTGTGGTGTCCATCTACAAGAAGATTTGGAAGGAGAATCTGGGGTATTGCAGGCCTGTCAGCTGCTCTCAGTTTTGGGGAAGTTCATGGAGCATATAATTTCGAGTGTCACATGACATGTGCAAAACAAACAGGGTATCAATCCAGCCAGCATGGGTTGAAGACAGACTGCTTGACAGACTGATCTCCTTTTATGACCCACCTTAGATGAGGAAAAGGCAGTGGATGTGCTTACCTGGGCTTTTGTGAACACCATTTACCTACCACACATTCTCCTGAAGAAACTGGCTGCTCATTGCTTGAAAGTGTGTACTGAGAGCAAATCTGCATGAGTGGTACATGGTGGAGAATGGAGTTATATCCATTTGGTGTCTGGTCACAAGTTTTCCAAATTGTTCCCCAGGGCTCAGTTTTGGGGCAAGTAGCCCTATTCAATATCTTTATCCATCATCTGGATGAGGGGATGGAGTGCCCACTCAGTCAGTTTGCAAGTGACTCCTCCAAGGTGGAAGAGTGTTGATCTGCTGGAGGGCAGGAAGACTCTGCAGAGGGATCTGGACACGTGTATCAGTGGGCTGAGGCCAACAGGAGGAAGAAGGCAAATAATAAGGAAAGTTTTGAGGTCCCTCCCCTTTGGTCACAGCAACTCCAGGCAGTGCTATTGGATGGGGCAGAGTTGCTGGAAAGGTGCCTGGCAGAAAAGGATCTGGTAGCAGCTGAACATGAGCCAGCCCCAGTGGCTAAGAAGACCAATGACATCTTGGCCTGTGTCAGCCATGGTGTGGCCAGCAGGACCAGGGCAGTGACCGTCCACCTGCACTGGGCACTGGCGAGGCCACACCTTGAGTGCTGTGTCCTGTTGTGGGCCCCTCACTACAAGGAAGACATTGAGGGGCTGGAGCAAGCCCAGAGAGGAGCAATGACACTGGGGAAGGGTCTGTCCCATGAAGAGGGGCTGAAGGATCTGGGGGTGTTTAGCCTGGAGAAATGGAGGCTCAGGGCTGGCCTTATCACTCTCTACAGCTCCCTGAAAGGAGGGTGGGGCAAGACAGGGGTTGGCCTCTTCTCGCAGGCCACCAGTGACAGGACAAGAGGCCTCAGGTGCAAGTTGTGCTAGGGGAGGTTTAGGTTGGATATTAGGAAAAAACTCTCCACTAAAATGTTGTTGGGGCATTGGAACAGCTTGCCTGGGGATGTGATGGAAAAAATATGAATGGAAATGTTAAAAAATGTGGTACTTGGGACATGATTTAGTGACAAACATGGCAGTGCTATGTCAATGGTTAGACTAGGTGATCTTAGAGATCATTTCCGACCTTAAGGGTTTTATGATCCTTCCTTTAGCTGATGGAAAAGATGGGGATAAAAAAAAATCCTGATTAAAAACTAGTATGAATAAAATTGCAATAATAACATTTTATTATTTTATAATTTTTTAAAGCTTTTAACCTATCTCACACGTTTGTGTTAGACTTTCCCTTCTTTCTCTTCTGCTTTTGGCCTTTAGAATAATATTTTGAAACTGAAGTGATCTCATGCAGTCAAGCCTTCTCCTTGTATGATTACACTTCCAAATCCAACACCACATCAAATAGGATGTCTCAATGACTTAATAACTTTCAACGTTTGTAATTAGTTGCTCTCTAAAAGACAAGCATCCATTACACACTATTATATCTCATCAAATCACTTTTAGACATAAAAGAATTATTTCCTTTGGCTTAAAAACTGGTAGAATTTGGTAGACTTGTAAATATATGTGCTATAAGCTGTTATTTTTGTAGCATGGTAGGGATAGCACTGCCTCCTCTAGCAGTCATGATCTTATCTCAACGTTAACTCAGATGAAAAATTAGAAAGGAAATGAATTTATGTCAACCACAGTTTTGTTAGAAAATCCATTTCAAATATATGAATGCAGTCAAACTTTCAGGTTTACTAACACTTTGCTTTTGATAGCATATACTATTCCTGTACTAAATCTCCTTTGTTTCTCACTTCCATTCTCTGCTTTATTTAGCAACTGTGTTCCTTATAGGATTATTCTGTGAACACCAATGCTTCATCTATGCTCAGTTGTGACACAGGAGTTGTAGACTGTACAATTAACTCACAGCATCATGCAGAGAAAAATGGGAGAGGATGGAGACCCCTCCATAAGTTTGTATGGACTTAGAATAAATTTCTCTCTTTTCTGAGTTCCTGCAGCCAGAGGAGGAAGTTCTAGTGTCCTAGTACCAGAACAGTTACCTTGTCTGATTTTAGGCAAGCCAGTTGCTGTCATTCAAAATATCACAAAAACCCCACACCACCACCACCATAAAAAAACAAAACAAAACACACAAAACCGAAAATCCAACTGTTTTTTAAAATTCTACTCTGATCACTGGGAATTAGGGGATTTACTGTCAATTTTTGGGAGTAGCAAAATTGTGCACTATATTCTTTATACTGTATTTTTTTGTCTAAGTAGATACTGAAATATCTTGAACGATGACAGTATCTGGCTCTCCACTCTTCAGCTACTTAATAGCAAAAAGAGGAAAGTACAAGCTTTTCTGTCTTCCCATGGGAACCAGAAGTATTTACAATACATTTGTAAATACATAAAATGTTCATCTGTTGTGTGGAACTAACAGAAACTCAAGTTTTCATAACACTAACAGGGCAATAAACCACTGTATTTTAGGCAGACTTCGTTGTTCTTTTTCAGTCAAAACTTTACATTGACATACTGTCACACTGCCTTTCTTCAATGGTTTCTCCTAAATTCCTGAGGCATCACACTTCATACCTCTTTTATGAGACTGCATTCCTAATCCACATAGATTGCTTTCCCTCTGTTCCTACAACAGCCAACATAAACATCTCACCATGCATCAAAAGGTGTTCAGTTCTTTTGCAGGACAGAGTAGATTCAGCTCTCATTGAAGTTATTTGGATATGAAAGGTTTAGTCCCAGCAAGGCCTGGGCATGTACATTTGCTAGACTATCTGTAATAACTTTTTTTGGTCAGAAGCCTATTAGTTCCATTTTCTTGTTTTACATAGTCCTATACTTTTCTTTGCTTTAACATCTCACTTCTGCAGAAAAATTGTGACTCACAGACCTTTAGAAAAAGGTCTGGTTGTCATCTTCATGAAAAAAAGGTGAGGGAAAAGAAAGAGGCTAAAAAAAATTGTTTGCCCTGCCCATAAACAGGTAAAATTAAATTCTGAAGTTCTATTTTGTGGCTGACAATAGCATTAGGAAGGTTTTGGTTGATAATATTAAAGCTATAAACTTCTGTCCTGCAGGAAAATTCACAGGCATGCCTGCCTTCTCCTCTGCAGTATTTCACCAAAATCAATGCCTGCAGAGATACAGGCCTTGGCACTAAAGGGTTTGAAGGCAGGACAAGGATCAAAGAAACTAAATATAAATGTTTTGGGCTTGATTGGGAGATGGGAGGGAGGAGATCAAAGGATGAGAGGGAGAGCTAAACATGTGTATTGTGTCATTGCAGAAAAATCACCTTGTAATTTGGCATCCTATGTTAACTTCTCCCTCCCAGACCCACGTTATCTCTCCTTGAATGTCTACATGTGCTGTGTAAGAAGTTAATTTAATTAGTTTTTAATAAAAATCTTGGTCTAAATTTGACTCTGTCACATCTATTAAATACAAAGTGAAAACCGCTGAAATTATCAGGGTTGTTCTGGAATTGCACCACAGTCTGTTAGTTGAGAAACTGTCCTCCTGATCCTCATCTGGTGAAAAGTGTTTTCTTCCTTGACTGAGTATTTGATGGTAAATTTGTCATCTTGGACTTACTGACGTAAAGAAGGTGTTATCATCACAACAGCCTGAATCTGGTTATTAGAAGTGTGAAGTTTAGAAGAGACTTCTAAAATTCAAAATGTTTCCAGGCCTCCTGAGGAGCTATGGTCTCAGAGGAACAGCTTTACACTTTTAATCAAATGAAGGCCTGGCCCTTAGGATACTTTTTATGTCCAAATACGTAAAAAAGGAAAAGTTGTGTGGTTTTATTCTAGCATGCAGGATCTAACAATGTGTATAAGAAGCTCTAGAAGGTTTCACTTCATGAAAGTCTTTCTCTATGAAACATTTCAACATCAATATAAATTAATAAATAATAATAATGATGATAACAATGTATATCAATAATAAAACCTTTTTTACAGGACAAGCAGGGAGGGTCCACTTGTGTATTGCATTGAGTCATTCCAATAACAATTTCACACTGATATTCCAAATTTGAAGCAGTGGTATGAGACCATTGTAACATAGAATTTAAGAACAATGAATAATCTATCTAAAACAGCTTTTCGATCTTTACTGCAATGATCACGCTCTTCTTAGATTGCTATATTTCTATTGCTTAGGATGAAGACTTCATCAAAGTCTCCGTCTTTTGTTAAAAGGACATTGTGAAAAGCAAATTAACAGTGAATTTGCTTTGTAGTGGATTATGAAAAAAAATAACCATTCGTGGTTTTGTTGACAAGCTTTTAAGCAGTAGTAGCTAAATACTTATTCCTCTATATGGGAATTTTCTAGACATTCTAATGTCTAGAAAATACTTCCTTACATTTAATCATCCAGTTTTCTTTAAAAAACAGGCAAATATCATATAAACATTTTCTACCAAGTCTAGATGTGTGTTATTGAAAACTCATTTTTTTTTTAAAAAAAACCCCATTTCTGAGTACTTTAGATACAGAACAAAAACCCTAAATAAACATTTTAAGGAATAAATTCTCTGAAAGTATAGGCCAAAATGAGATATCACTGCCTTAAGTTATAACCTTCTAAAGCAAAGCAGAAGATACATGGTCATAAGTTATTTTCCAAGCGTCCTAGTATAATATAACTAACGCATCATGACCTCTTTTGCCCAGATGCCTACTACATGGACTGCAGCTTAAAGAGAGAGCAGAAAATGACAACTTAATACATTTCATCAGGAGAAGTGCCTCAGTTTTTATGTGATGAAAGCTGAATAGCTCATGAACTGTTTGCATCTTTAAAACTAAGAATCGTGAACGTATACACCCTGTGATATGGCAGAATATAATACAGATTGCTCCTGTGTTTAGGAGAGGGAGTGTCTTGCTTTGCTTACAAAATTATTGAAAATATCTATAACAATCCTATGTGAAAACTGAGCAGTTTTAAAGATGAAGGAAAATAAAAGTTTTTTAAAATTTTATATAATTAGCATGTATGAATTTTTCAGTCTCTAAATATTTTTAAGAGATTTTTAAATTTTACAGATGCAACTAACACAGAGAAGAACATAATATTGGTATTTCTAGTGTTTTCAAACTGAAAATTTCAGAATATTTCACAAATATATAGCACATTATTTCCCTGTGAAGTAAAAACATAATTAATAGGTAGGGAGGCTACTAGATTTGTTTCTTTGTAAGAAACTCTGTGACACTTATCAACAGTTTAAAGTTGAATAGAAAAAATAATCAGTTTTTTCAATAAAAAATGTGAAATAATCTATTCAGAGTTTGATGGTTTCAAATAAAAAGGAGATATGCAAACATTAGGAGTACAACAAGATAATCAAGCCCATTAATCTCTTTTTCATGTTATTTATGAAATATACTTCAACAAATTTTCAACAAAACCATTTCTTTCACCAGACAGCCTCAAAACTACATATTCTGATCATCTGCAATTACAACAATAACGGATTATTTATTGGATAATAAAAACAAGACAGAACCAATCCTAACTCTCCACCTCTGTTTTTCTTTGAGTTACTACTCAAAGCTTTCACCTGTTAATATCACCAAGCTTTGTCAAGAATAAGGTTACTAGAATAAATAAAACTTAACCTGATTTCCAACAAACATAATCAAGAAAAAAGTAAATGCAGTGAGCAAAATCTCGTACAGTTTGTTCTGTTACTGCGCAAAACAAACCCTCATTGAAATCAACAAATCTGATTTTAACAATCATTTAATTGTCCATTCATACTTAATACAAAATTCAATTTAGTTGCTGTCTATGTGTCTGTCTTATGTGCACACACACAGGATGTTGGTGTTGCCTTTTATTAATCAAAGAGATTCCTTCTCTTCTAAACAACTTTTCCTTCTGTTTGTTCATACTGAGAGGTCATAGTCCCTTGTGGGTTTAGGTATAATGTGTTGCTATGGGAATGACTGTGCTACTATAAAGGGAGGATTATGACCCTTCACTATATAAAAATGTTAGGTTTCTATTACCTTCTTGAATAGCACTGAAGAATTTTCATTTCAGTGTTGGGAGTTATATTTCTTAAATGGATGCAGGGCTAACTATCCATGTAGCGGATAAGTGTTATCCTTAGTTATTACTGATTGTGCCAATGCTTTGATTTCCAAGAGATAATGAATAACTTAATAAAGAACTGTCAATGGAGGAACTGAAGCCTTTAACCAGGCAGTGAAAGGCTTTGACTGCTTAAAAAGGATTTATCAGTACACGATAGAGGTTGAAGAATTACCACAAAATCCTGGCAAAAATAATATAAAACATAGCAGGGGAAAAACAGAAATGAGTTTTATACATTTTTTAATTAATGCAAATTTTCATGTTACTTCATTTTCTTTCATTATATGGTTTAGGATTAAAGAAAGAAACAAGCCATCACTTGACTGCTTATTGCAAGACATCTCTGGCCTTGACTGATAATAAAAAGGAGTGAATGGTATGAAGCCTAAGGAACAAGGCTCAATCACTCCCAGCAATTACTGTGTCTTATTGATAACTTGCAGCTCTATCCTGCAAATGCCATCTCTGGAACAAAGCCTGTCACAGATCAGACTGAATCCATTAAAAAGCTTTGATTAACATGTCCCTAGGGTGTGCTGGGGAAACTTTTTACACCAAATGACAGCCTATTGCTACTGCTTCTAAATCTCCTCCTGCAATACTCTTGTGTTTTAATCTAGTGCACAGTTTAAATTAAAAAACAGCAATGACTTTGTGTGACCTAAATACGAGCTGCTTTTATTCATTGTGGGATTTATCAACTGCTTGCAGATTAAGTATTCAGAGAAGCAACAATTAACCTTACTGTGTGTTAGCTAATATTAATTATATATCTCCTGCGCTTTCTTGTGCTAGTGTACATGTGCCCAGAGAAAGGGTCATATTTAATGTGTTCTGTTTAGTGGACAAGATGCTTTGTACTTGTCTCCCCTTGAAAACAAATTATTTGTATTTGACAAGCATAACATCAACAATGTTGGCTTTCTTTAGCAGGAGCTGACATTGATGTGTAAATGGATTTCAGTCTTTTTAAAACAGACGCACAAAAGCTCCATCTTTCTGGGCTTCAGATTTCAAGAGGGCAAGGAATTGCCCTCCACACACCCAATCATTTTCCCATCATCCATTGGGGAAAACAGCCCTTATCTATTGTGGGGGTTTTTTTTTGTTTTTTTTTTTTTTTACCCTGCAGTCTCTTGTAAGACATATGTTGAATGGTATGTGTCAAGACCAGCAGGAAATAATACATTCTGAACAAAAAAAAAAAAAAAAAAAAATTGTTTCCTTTATATTACATAAAAATACATATTTAAAAACACCTGTGGGTATAAGAAACCCTTGCCAGAAGTCTGATGTGATACGCTAGAATCTAAGAAAGACACATGAAAGAAAAACCTGGCCCTGTTCACATTCAGGTCAGTGTTAAAATCACATTAAACCAATGTTAAGAAAGAGCTAAATCCACAGAGAATCCAGTGTCAAAACGCTGAGCCATTTGACACAGTGGTCATTTGTTTAGTGCCAATTGAAATTTCCCATGGTCTGAATCTTTAATGAGGGCTGGTGCTCTTAAGCAGTACCTGGGCTCAGGCTCACAAAGACCAGAGGGGAGCAACTGGGCAAAACAGGGAGAGCATCTGGGACATGCCACAGCCCTTGCCGTTCTTCTGGCACAGCTTGTGTCTGGCGTGGATGAGGGGAAGCAGGGAGGTGGGCAGGAGTTTAGTGAGCACTGTGGCAGCACTCTGCCAAGCAAAATTCTCCCTGAGAAAGGGGGAAGAAGGAAGACAGAGATATTCATTGCTTCAATCCTTTTGAACATCCTGCCCTATCTTCAGAACTGAATTACAAAAGGGTATCTCTGTTTACTAGTAAAGTGCTTGATGGCTCTACTGGGATCAAGGAGGAGAGGAGCCAGCTACCTTCTGTACCTTTAAAAAAGCTAAAGAGTAATAATCGTCTATGCACCAACATTTAAATCTGAAGGCGATGGTGTGGCAATAAATTCCCTCCTTGCCATCTACCCTTCAGGTAGTGCTGGTAACAATATTTCTTGGGAGCAGCACCTACTCCAATCTTTCCAATGCTTATAACATCACTTTTCCACATTCCAAATGGGATTAATTTTCTGAAAATTAAGACAGTCAGCACAAAGACATAGCCACCTGTCCCTAGTGCTCCTTTGAATGTCTCCATGTTTATGGTTGTGTATTTCTGAAGCAGGTGCATGCAGATGTTAACTTAAAGTGTGGTTTACACTGTTCAGGAGTTGCAACCATAAATGCAACAAAAGACAGAGGAGCAAAGCAGAGATATTTAGCTGCTGAGAACAAGTTTGAATAAATATTCAGGGTTCTCAGAAAATGGGTGGTATTTCTTTCACCAATTTGTGCCATTCATATAAAATGATAGGGCCATATATTTTATCACCACTGAATGTTATTTGTTGACTTTGTAGATTTACCATCTATGTCTTCTTGACAACAGTTGTCTAAAGCCTTTCTATACACGGTAATTGTGACTACAAATGTGCTTTCAGTTCCTCTATTACCTTCCCTTTAGCAGGTGTAGCACTTTATTGCTTGATACTACCCTCCCTTTTAGAAGTCTGGCTCCAAGCCTCCTTTGTTTCAACCCAGATGCCAGCTTCTATTTAGCTATTCATTAAAAAAAATAAAGAACACCCCACCTCCAACCATCTGGAGTAGAACTGATAGGGGAGGAGACTCATTTCTGTACCTTTTTTAGCTGTCTTAAGGTGAAAGGATTTGTCAAATCCATTAATGACCTATCTTAGATCTAATAGACAGTTCACATTCAAAAAGGCTTGTTCAGAGTCTGGTTCAAACAAAGGCAACAGAAGCAAGGAAGAACATGCACAAGGGGCAGAATGGTTTGGGAAATATAAATCTACCCAATTATAATTCAAACAAAAACAAGTGAGAAACCATACTCTGCTGAGGCACTATTGGCCAAGCATCTCAGCTTTGCATTCATGCATAATTAAGCTTTAGACAGCTGCAGGCTTTTTCAATGTGACAGGGAACAGGATATCACAATACAAAGTAAAATACATATTAGAGCCTAAAAAAAGGTGGGTTTATATTTATATACAGCACAAAAACCAACCAAACAAACGAAGAAAAATCTTCCACCAAAAAAACCCAACCAAAAACAACAACAAAAACAAAACTAAGTAAAAGAAAACACCAAACAAACAAAAATTCCCAAACCATAAAAATATCAGCAAAATGAGAGTCACACAATTCCTCTCTTGCCTTCACTGTGTTGTGTATCATTTTCCACAATGTATTAGATTAAAACAAGCAAGAACATTAAATAAGTTTTTGGCACACTGTTTTTGCAATAGCAGTGACACAGTAAGAATCCATACCTATATTTTAGGATACTGTGATGTGCGGATGGTAGCTTCCAAGAAGATTAAATATGCAAGAAAGATAAAGTCTCTCAGTGGGATTTTTAACTGAGCACTGCCTTGCTTATAGGAGCCAGTCTCAGTCTCTTTCTCTATTACAAATCACATTTGGCATAAAGACTGGGAAGACAGTGTGCTGTAATGCCAACCACTGACAGATCACTGTTAGTAGTAGCCCCAGCTGTGATGATCTCTGTGATGATCTCAGAAAATATTGTCAGCTGTAGAGATTTTGGCTATCTTTTTACTTTTATCTTCCTTTGAGACTGCTTTGGTTGAGAAAAACTACGGGTTTTTTTGTCCTGCTAATTGTGTTAAGCCTCTGGAAAAAAAAAAAAAAAGAGTCTACTCTCTAAGCAGAGTGTAAATCTTGGTTATAATGTGACTGAGAATAGGTTGCTACTAAAAACAAAGAAATACTTGCCATTATATAGGCTCAGTATTTTTGTAAAGATATCATTTGTATATGAGACATGGGATCAAAGTTTTTTCTTCTTGAAAATTTTAATGTGATTAATCACACATGGATGGGAAATGCAAAATCGTAATAGCCTGGGGTCAGGACAAGCACAAGGCAGTTAGCACTCAGTTCACCCTTCTGAATGAAACCATGTAAATGCAAAACAACAATGTAGAGATCTTTATTTCTGTAGAAAGCAACATAAACAGTTTTATTAGCTTTTCAAGGCAGCCTAAATAAAGATTCAGCTACTGAGTGAAAACAAAGCAGAAGTGAACACAGCAGGCTGTAAGAAGTACATAGCCCTTACCTAAAAGATGGCAAATTACTAAGGCTGATGCTGAATTTACTGAATTTGATGCCTAGAAAAATCTTGGTTGCTGTCAACGACAATAAGCTTGAAATTTTTTTTAACCTTAGTTAAAGGAAACTAACAAGATTGACCTTCGGAGGGTGAGTCTTGAGTCATGAGTCTGAGACTCATGTGTTGGTTTTTTTTTTTTTACAATATAAACTTTAGCAGCATCATGAAGGTATAAGTTTACTCCTTTTTTCCTGATATACACCTAATAAAATAGTATAGAGATGTGGTTTTTGTTTTCTTATTCAGTCTTCTTTTTTAACTTGTCCTCAGAATGATGATTTAAAAAGCCAAGACAACAACAGCAACATAGGGTGAAGTTGCTGCAAGGTTAATTGCATCTGTACTTATGATAACTATTTTATCAGTTCTGTTCATGGTGGTCAGTCATAATTCCCCTTTGTTTCATCTTTGTCCTTTTAGTGCATGATTTTCCAAGGTACTCACTTTCCATCTGAGTTTAACTGAAGCAGAGCGCTTTGGAGTTTTCTGTATTTTTAGATTCTTGAATATTGGAGAATGTTGGATTCTTATTTTCTGTGAATCAAAAAGACCATAATTTCCAAATAACCTTCTTCAGAACTATGGAATTAGAGTGCTTTTTTGTTATAGGAGTTGTAATTCACCATGACTAAACTACTTAAACACTTAAAGTAATTTCTTGGGTGTTAAAATTATATTCACAGTGGTTTCTCTGTGTGTGCATGTGTACGTGACAAAGTGAGAACTGACAAAATTACTACAGGTATGTAGAATGAAGCTTAAAATGCAGTAAACAATCATGTTTCCACCATAAAGGGAGTGCTGTTATCTTTTGACCTCATGCTAATGTAAATCTGTAGTACCTTGGTAGAAGTAATCTAGAATAACTAACTAAAAGCAATGAAAATATTCTAGACACACATACTTACACACATACTTAGACCTGAGATGATACCTCTATTCAGCTTGTTCAGGTTGTCTAGCAGGACTCCCAGGGCATTTTTAACAATGTTATTGGGTTGCAGCCTGCCTGTAGTAATGCATGGATTTGTATATTTCAGATTTTCATTTATCCCTGTGGTACTCTGTAAGGCTCCTGTTAGCATGTTTTTCCTGCCCACCTTGTTCACCTTAAATGGCAGGTCTGCCCTCCAGAGACTCATGCTGTCTCCACTATGGTGTCCTTCAAACATGCTGAGGGTCCATTTCATCCACTGACTGGATTGTTGATAAAGTTGTTGAACACTTTCCATGACAGTTCTAATCCCAAATTCTGTCATTCATGATTGACTGATAGGTTGGCTTCAAACTGTTGGCACCTGTCCTGGGAATCCAATTGTCCAAGGAGTTTTTTCTCTGACTTTGTGTTCCAGTCACCATCTCCTATTTCATGTTCACTATTTGCCTGGAGATTGACATGAGGGTGACCAGTTCAGACTTCCACATCTTCCTTCTTGCCTTTATTGAAGAAGTGCCAAACATTTAGTTTCTTCCAGTGTTTGAGGGCCTCTCCCAATTTCTTTGTCCTTCCAAGAAGTGAAAGCTAACAATGCTGTTGTACAGCTCTCACAGAATCCTTAAACATATGCCATCTGGACTCTGAAACAGTTGATATTCAAATTCCTGGGGCAGATGCTAATGCAATTCTCCTCAGCATTGCTGCTAACACCTCTCACCTCAAAGTCTGCTATCATGCAGTGAGTCTTGGCTAGCCTGGGAGCAGGCATTATGAGTAAGACTGGTCTAAATAAGGCAGCTCTTCAACACAAATTGCTGCCTCTTCACACTTTTTTTTTAATGTAGATACGTGTTTCTTCTATTAAGTCAGATGTGGAAGGCAAGTTTTCTCATAGTTACACCTTCTGATTTTCTAAATCAGCTGAAATG
Organism: Cettia cetti; assembly: GCA_013401135.1. Classification (NCBI taxonomy): domain Eukaryota; kingdom Metazoa; phylum Chordata; class Aves; order Passeriformes; family Sylviidae; genus Cettia; species Cettia cetti. The sequence goes on along the minus strand of VZUI01065769.1, from coordinate 7,819 downwards.
AAGTGTTCAGGAAACATAACTAAATCCATATCACAGGCATATTCAAATAAAGATATTATTTCTATAGGAATCGGATTCTGCTTTGGCAAGACACTTAAAGGAGAGGCACAACTTTATAGGAGTAGTCATGTATTAGCTATACTTGTGTTAAAATATACATGTGGCTGAGCTGAATAGACCTCCACAGGTGAATTTGTTTCAAATATTAGGTAATTAACAAGAAGATAAATTACACAGATCAATAATTCTCATCTAAACTGCAGGTATGCTTTTCATTCAATCATTCATTGATTATTTATTTCATTGCCTTCACAGACAGCAAAGCACAGACATGCAAGATATTACACTTGAGCAGTTGCCATACCACTGTATTTCTTCCAGGCATTTCTTCCCTCTTCTTCCATTGGATAGAGTTAAACAAATGCTATGCCTGAACCTATACTTTCTGAACCAGTGCAGTCTGCTAGACAGAAGTGGTCACAGTTTTCTTGCTCATGTTACCCTGTTAGATCAACAGAAAACTAGACCCTTAACAAGATTACCTCTAGATGCACAGCTCAGTCAGGAACTATTCACCTCAAGTTATGATTAAATCCCCTAGAGAACAAATTTATGAAGCAGTAATCCCTGTACTTCTGCTGACAGTCTCTTCTCATTGCTGCTTCAATATTTTCATGCAGCGTTTATCTTGTTATAAAACAATAGCAAAAAAAAGAGAGAAAACTCCTTTGCCTCTACACTTACTTCTTGTTTGGCTGTGGGTGGAAAAATGTTTAAAATTAAGGGCATAGATTAGAGATTTCTCATTCTGAGTTTGGCAGATCTTTCTCTCATAAAGAAGGTACTTTCAGTCACTCCATGGGATCAAGAAATGGTGCTGTTAGGTGTCAAGAAACATATTGAAGATGATAAATAACAGTAATCTTACTTAAAATAGCTATACAAAATTCATTTTCTGTAGTCAGGTAGCAAAAACACAATGCTATTTTGAACAAAACCAGAAACCACATGGCCCGAAGGTCTCAGATACTAATGAGGCACATAACTAAGGGCAGTCCCATAATGCAGAGTTGTGTTTTTTGCTCGTCTTGGAGACAAGAAGATAAAGGAATCTTGAGCTGTGACAGATACATACCCATGAAGGCAAAAGTCCAGGAGATACTGCTGGGCAGGATGTCAGCTACTTCTCTTATGTTAAAGGAAGCAAGACTAGATACAGTCTGTAAATAGAATAGATACAAAGAGATATGTTACTCCCTCATGAAGTTTTCCTCTTACAGAAATAGCCTTCCAAGTTCAGACCTGGCAAAGCGCTACAAATATAATATAGACAGAACTCTCTCCTGTGACTCTTTTCCTGTTTTCTTTCACTCATAAAGGAGAATAGAGCCTTCTTTTGCTGGCAATGAATGCATTCAAACATTGTAACTTAGATCAGCCTTTATGGGTTTGTGTATGAGTGTGAGAAAGGCTGTTTATATATATCATCTGGTGAATAATTCATGACTTACTGATATAATTATTTACTATTATTTATGTTTCTATTATTCAGTAAGTCCCTAGACTGCAAAATGTTGGAGGATGGGAAAGTAATCTAGGAACACAATATATGCTCTTCTTGTAATTTCTACACATATCCCATATTGAAGGCAGTGTCTTGGTGGCGACAGCTACATGAGGGCAGTTAACTGTTTGTATGCCTGCTTTTGTGTGAGGATTTGACTTTCTCTTTTTCTTAGATGAAGTTTAGTCATTTAGAATCAACAAATACAAGTTTTCTGGGGCTAAAATAAGCAGCACTGCTCATGACCACCCAAGCACGCTGATTAAAATAAAGGCTTTTGGAACAGTTTTACAAAGTGTTTTGTTGTATGTTTTCTTATGCATAATGACTAGACTTCTTGCAGTAGTGATTATTATCCCAATAATTTCATTTTTTTTAAATCACTTTGATGAGTTGGTTTTTTTTTTTATACTTCCTGAAAATTTCCATATGGACATTGCACTCAGAGTGTGCTTCTGTCTATTTCATTTATGGAAGCTTCTGAGCTGCTTCATGTCCTAAACACAAAATCTTTGTGGGATGGTGAAGGAAGCCTTCAAAAGCTATTTTTCTGCAGATACTGAATGGGCAGACTGTTCTCTTCGTTGGATGTTGGCCTTTTCACAGTCTTCATAGGCATCTCTAGCTCTTATAAAAGTGATATAAAAAGGATGATCACACTTTATATTTTGGATTAATTTTTCCTAAGCACAGAACACATGTGCTCAGTAGAAAACAGTATTAACTGGTATATTTTTAACTACTAATGACTGGCCAGTGTTGCACACACCACATCATAATCAGCATTTGAGAGCAGCATTCTCTTGTGGAGAAGGACTTGAGATTGTTGAGGGTCTCAAGACATGACCCAGCTATATGCACTGACTGCCCAGAGAGCCAAACCTGTCCTATGATGCATCCAAAGCAGTGTGGGCAGCAGGGAGCAGGAGATTCTGCCCTCTGCTCTGCTCTGGTGAGACTCCACCTGGAACCCTGCATCCAGCTCTGGGGTCCCGAGTGTGGGAAGAAAATGGACCTCTTGGAATGAAGAGGGGAGCCATGAAGATGATCACAGTTCTGGAGCACCTCTCCTATGAAAATGGGTTGAGAGATGGAGTGGTGCACCCTGGAGAAGAAAAAGGTATCTGGGGATATCTTTTAGTACCTTCAAATACATGATGGGGGCCTACAGGAGAGCTAAGGGGGATATTTTTACAAGGAGATATAGTGATAGAACAAAGGACTTTAAAGTGGTGTAGGGTGGATTTAGATTAGATATTAAGAAGAAATTCTTTACTGTGAGGTTGATGAAGAGGTTGTCCAGAGAAGTTGTGGTTTCCACAGCCCTGCAAAAGTTTGTCGCCAGACTAGCAGGAGCCCTGAGCAACCTGGTCTTGTGCAAGCTATCCCACCTGCCCACAGCAGGAGGGTTGGAACTAGATGGTTTTTTGAGGTCACTTCCAACTCATGGAACCTTTGATTCTATGATCAGGTTAAAAGACTATCTGAATCCACAGTGAAAAGAAGTGCTCAGTGTTGCTAGAACTGCTTCCATCTGTACACAGATGATGCTTATTTGAGCAGAATAGGTGGAATTTTGTAACTGTTAGGGTTTTTATTCCCTGTACTGTACATGTAATAAAATTATTTTGTCTGTTAAATGGATAGTGTGATCCTCATCTTGTGCTCTTCTTTCACATTTATTTCATAAACTTTTTCAATAAAGTACCAGAAAATCATAAAGAATTTAATTCATCCATAGTAAAATCACCCTGTTTCCAACAAAAATAAATTCCTCTTTTAAGATGTTTAACATCTGTAAATCTTAAGGAAAATAAAAAACAACCTAGGTGGAAAACCACATTTCTAGAAGTAGTTCAAATTAGTTTTTATGCAGTATATCTTTTCTATTTGTTGCCATTTTACAGCTAATTAATGAAAATATTTTAAAGTCCTAATAACTAAAAAAGATTTTTGAAGAAAAAATTAGAAAAAGGACACCGCTTGATCCAATTCCATACCTCAGCAAGCTGAATTGTTACAATCACTGAGTTTATTAAGAGAGATTGAAGGCTGAAGAGAAAGACAAGGGTAAAGATGTGATTTTTATACATTTGATCATACCACAGCTCTTAATAACTTTGTGACTTTATCACAGAATGCTGTGTTTTCCACCCTGTTATGTTGCTTTCCAGAAGATAATCTAAATCTTTTTGGAACCATTCCCATTTCCTGGATTACACCATCAATTTTTTGTGAGTTAATTTAATGTGCTCTGCTGAAATATGACAGTTCTGGGATGATACATGAAGATAGGGTAAAGACAAAGTGATTCTTTCTTCCTGAAGAAGTCCAGCTTCAGGAAATATGTTCCTATCTTCTGCTGAGTTGTATTTCTGTTATCAGGGCTTGTAATCTTGGAGTTAGCCCAAAACTATCCACCATATGTTGTAGATTAAAATAAATTTATAGGAATTTCCTCTTGCAATACTCATTTCCACTTTAAAAAAACACTTCAAAACCTATATTGAGAGGAGCCTTTTGGAAAATAGATTTTGGCTGCAAAAACACTTCCTTACTTTAAACTCTAAAGACAAAAAAACCCCATAAATGACAGTTTTTTCTCAACACCATGTCACGGGAAGTATATCACTGTAACAAAACTCCACAAGGATATAGTTTCTTGGAAACCAACCTCTCCAATTAACACAATCTTGAAGTAATACTGAAAAAGAAGGTCAAATTATTACTGGAAAAGAGGTAGAACTTCTGTTGATATTAAGAGGGCCTCTTGCATGCATATTTGAGTGTCACTTTTAGTCAACAGAGTCATAGCCCTGTTAATCCTACTGGTGAATTTTAAGATGGCTCCTAACTAATCATTTAATCATTACTGCAATTATACTTGTGAGACTGATTGGCATGTCAGTTAACAAGAGTGATGAAAGAGCTTTTGCCTTCAAATGAACTGAAAATTGGTGACTCGTAAAGATTAAGTTCTATATCCCCCCTTTTACCTCATGCCAACACAAAAACTAAGGGTTTTTTTCTGAAACTAAACTATGACATGAAGTTATGGGCTGAGCTAGAGGACTGTGTCTGTGCTTGGGGTTCCTGGTCTCAGAATGGTGAAGTGAAACCAGAATATAACTCAAATACAACCATAATATAATGCATAACTCAAAAATATTATTTTCTACTTCCTGTCTTCACAAAATATGATGAGACTGTAGAGTGAATACAAGCTGTCTATGGCACACACATCTGATTGCTTACACACTGCCTTTAGTAATTGTGCAAATTTCAAAGTATGCACACTGTTAAGGCATTTGCACATCTTTTCTTAAGCTATTGCACAGCTCCTGGAGTATAGTTCTCAGAAGGTAGCAGAGTTTTATAACATATCAGGGACATTAATAAATATTCTGCTTCAGAGCCTGATATCTTTCAGTGAAAATTTCTATAGTTACCCCACACTGGCCTCAGAACTTGTCTTAATTTTTCAAGCAGAGTGTACAGTATTTTTTTCATTAACCCCGTGCATATAGCTAATGTTAGCAACAACTTTATACTTAGGTGGCAGTTGCGCTTTATTGAGATTCACATTAAATGCTCCTTTTGCCAAGAGAGAGAAAATGATTCATTATACCCCATTAATTCTCCTAACTCCCTACCAATTAATTCTGAAGGCTTCTTGACTCCATTTACATCAGATGCATTTCCCATCACAGACCACATAATTTCTTCTCTCATGTTGTCAGAGGTGCCAGTGTGCAGTACCAGCACACTGTCTCCAACAGACACATCAGGAATTTGGGGAGGGCGTCTGTGCTTCTCTGCTTGCCCTTGCAGGTTTAGTAAGATGAGCAATAAATTAAGCTGCACTGTAAAAGACCATACAGGCCTAGCTGTGACACAATGCTTTTGGATGCAGATAACCTTTTATACTCTTCATTTTGAAAAGAAGGAGAAGAAGAATACAGCTGTCAATAAAGTGAGGGAAGCAGGCAATCTGATTCACAACAACCCTCTGTACACACAGGGACTGTGATTGATTCCTGTGTTTGTGACATAATAAAGTTGGACTGGTAGAAAAGTTGGTTTACAAAATTTTCATTTTATGATGGTCTTTGATGTTGACATTACAGAGGATTCAAGGCCTTGTTACCTTTCACATCCACACAGGATGTTGTAGAAAGCTTGTGTGGCTGAACTGCAGCAATAATCTTAGAAAGCCCAAGCTCAAGACCTGAACAGAAGTTTTAAGTGAGGTGTGGGTGGAGCCACCTCATTTAACATTTTGTAGGGATCTATAGCTGAAGTAGTTACCCACCACTCTAGAAAATCAGTTGAAGGAAAGATCAATTTCCAAGGCTTCCTTAATCTAACCCTAGCGAAAATTAAAGTCCTCAAAATGAGTATCAAGAAGGACCTGTTTCTCTCCTGTGCCTATAGGAGGTGCCTAGGGGACAAATTTGGATACATTTGCACTAGAGAAGTTGCAAGAAGCTAAATGCTGTTTCCAGGTACTGTGGCTAAAAGGCATCAGTGGTGAGAAATCAGGCTTTCTGAGGTATCCACATGGGCACCACTAGCCCAGTCAATGAAAAATTTGTTTGATTAACTTGAAAGATTGAAAGATGGGACACAACTTGGGATAAGCCCTGAATGCCATGAGGGGTGATTCATATCTGAAACACACACTTCACATGTTACTTTTTGTCACCAGGAAGGTTGCTTATTGTTTTTATGTGATGGCAAGGCCTATGAAGATTCTAACAAATTTTCAGAGGGTTATGTGTTGCACTCTTTCCTCCTACGTTGTTTTATGAAGAAACAGCACTATTTTCCCCATAGAATGGTGGTCACAGTCCTTTCACATATATTAAAGATCCCTTTGGGGTTTTTTCCAGAAGAAAAGGAGTATTTTCCTTCTGTATATTGCCACAACAGATGTGACAAAAAAGATTTAATATCAATGGGCAAATTCATTACTGCTGTAATGTACTGAAGTTCATGTTACTAACAGGATTAATGTAACAATTACAACTGAGAGAATTTGCTGCTGGGGTTTATCTTCAGTCTTCATGGAGACACAGTAATAATTGTCATTGGTTCTAGAAAAGAAATGTTATTTTCAAAAAAACAAAACAAACTTACATAGGCAACCAGAAGTCATCATCCCTTGCCACAGAAAATAAAAAAGAGGCTGAGATTTCACTGAGTATCAATGAAATGATTTGTAGGTTGCCCAGGCACAAAGTAAACACTGCAGAAAAAATTCAGAGTAAACAGGAGAGGAGGAATGTAAAAAGAATAAAAGGACTAATACCAAAAAAATTCTTGTTGTAATAAAGGTAGTAAATGACTGGAACTTCCATGTTAGGAAGACAAATTTGACTTGCACAAAAACTTCTCAGAAATTAACATCAGAAACATTTTAGGAAATTCTTGTGCTTTGTTCTCAATTTCAAAAACTAAGTTGTTATAAAATCAAGATTTTACTGAAAGTTAGTTAAACAGCACCATCTTTCTAAGTAAATATTTAAATTCTGACAGAAGGTTTAATGAAGGCTAGTGGGATTAACTTAAGAAAATACCCATGATTGGAGTGATTATCACAATTAGCCCATTCATGTCAGAGTTCTATAGTTCTATTAGATAGTTTTACCAAAGCTAGTGGGATTAATACAAAAGCAATGCCCAAATTTGAGGTCATTATTGCAATTAGAGTTGTACATGTCAACATTTCATGGTTTTATTAAAGAACGATTAATGTTTTTATGCTGGAGAAGGGAGTTTATTGTCTGCTTTAGGCCACATATCATCAAATCAAAATTTAGCTGTAATGCAATAATATTCCCCTAATTGTTGCAACAGGTTGTGCTGAAGCAGCTCTTAAAACACCAAAATATGGAAAGGTTTGTTATTAGTTGTATCAAGCTGTAGATTCTGATTTTGCCAGAAATACATTAAATAGAGAGCATGGCCAGCAAGGTTAGACTTAAATGTGAGTCACACAAAGATACAATGGAATGGACACTCCTCACAGTCATATTACCACCAAGACTTGTTGATACTGCCAGGTCAGTGTCACACAGTTGTAGTACAGACTAATTTATAAAGCTCTTTTGTGGTGCTAATGAATTACTTGATATTATCTTTGGGAGTGCTGCTTTTTTTTTTTTTTTTTTTTTTTTTTTTTTTTTTTTTTTTTTTTTTTTTGTGCGTGTGTGTGTGTGTGTGTATATTTGTTGTTTTTTGTTGGTTTTTTTA
>VZUI01065768.1:0-20398 GCA_013401135.1 Cettia cetti | reverse complement strand
TTCTTTCTTTCTTTCTTTCTTTCTTTCTTTCTTTCTTTCTTTCTTTCTTTCTTTCTTTCTTTCTTTCTTTCTTTCGCTAATTTTAAAAATCTCCTTGGAGCAAGCATAAAACCTCCTGAGTATGAAATCTGTGAGAATTTTGGGATTAATATTTGTGTACCTTATCCTGTTTATTTCCTTTATTAAATGTGTGAAATAATACATTGTGTGCCATACAGTAAGGTTTAATTACATCAAATTTCACACATACTGTACAGTGTGTGTTTTTCGTTTTGATTTTATTTCTTTATCTGCCCCTCTGGCACATGAAAGAACAGAATTGCAATTGGCATTTAAGGAGGCATATAATCTTACCTTAGATTTTCTTTTTTTCTGTCTTGCTGCTAGTAGGTCTGTGTATCATGATATGATGTTTTCTAAATAAAAATAATCCTCTAGAAAAGTGTTGGCCTCAATTTCAAAGGTTAACTGAGAGAAAAAGAGATTTAGGTCAAAATCTTACACCTCAGGGTCATTTGTATTAATCAGCCTTTTCTGTAAAGCTATAATCTTTTTATTCATGTTAGTAGAAGACTTTGTTTGCTATGGTTAAGCTACAGAAAGAATTAAACCTCTTTCTTGGGTACATTTGTTGTCGTTAAAGATCAAGCCTTAAAGGACAGTGGTAATTAAGCTGCTGATGACCAGTGTAAGGACTAAGTTTACTTACACTCTGCAACATAGCACTGCAGAAAACATTGCTCAACGGGAGGCAAATTTTCACTCAAAGACAATTCCCTTAATATTAAGAAGACTGTGTTGAGGAGAAGCTTGATAAATACTATTTCCTACTCTGTTGGCAAGCCCAAGTGTGAAATGAGACTCAAGTGTCAAATGAGAGACACGTGTGGCTTCTCCTACTGCTTGGCTAATGTGCCGAGAAGTACCATGTGAACTTCCATCTTGAGCTGCTGGAGTGGCACTAATTTATTGCTGTAAAATGGGACTGTGAATGGCAGCACTCACCAAACCCCAGGGAAGGCGTGTGAAAAAATGAATGAGGGGTTGCTGTAACTGCTCTGAATGCTTTGAGAGGCTGAACTCATCTTGGAAGGGGAAGCAGAAGTTTTGTGTTACTTGGAGATGCCTACACTGACAGTTGTGAGCTTTGCAGCTTTCCAGGCTGGAAGCTGTGCAGTCTCATTAGCACAGAGCTGCTCCCAGTCTGAAGTACAACACCGAACAGCTTGTGCACTACTGAGTTAATACTGGGCTGTTTCATGCCCAGTCAGTGCAGGCCAAGTAAAGTGAGCCAACCTTATCCTGCCTTATAAATATATGTAAGCTGTCTTTTTCTTACTCAAGATAGTAATGTAATAAGTACAGGGAATAAAAACAACAAGGCAAACCAACCTCCCAAAAATCTAAATCAAACAAAAGCCCCCAAAACAACCAAACAAACACCCCCACCCCCCAACAGCCAAACAATAAAGAAAAAATGTATACGTGTATATTTGCTTATGTTGTTTTGGTTTTCTTTTCTCCTGGCTTCTTAGAGAGTCCTGGTAGATTATTGTTCTGCTGCTGTATTCCTATTTCAGGAAGTTAACCTGGTGTCTAAACACGGATTGAAGACACTAGAATGACCCAAGTACTTTTATCCAGAGGCATAAAAGCTGTAGGACGTCCAAGCAAAATAAATAACTTGATTATCACGAGGGGACTTGTTCTCAAGCTAAACTTCCTCCCCACTGTTTCAATTGCTTAGAAATTCAGAAGTCAGTGTTGCAATTTTAGGCTCTTCCTTATCTTCTTCTATCTGTCTACCAGAAATTGCAGTCCTCTCCAGAAAGAGAGAGACCTTAAGTTGAACACATTCTAAACAGTCAAGCATGTTCATGCCTGAACTTTGTGTTGGAAAATTTTCTTAATTGATATGTATGATTTACCCCAGAAGGAAACTATGGTTGGATAATACGAAGTATTGCAGGAATTCACTTGTTGGTTATTGTGTTCACATGAAAAAAACTTGAATGCTGAGGAGGAACATACTAAAAAAAAGTAACAAGGAGCAATATAAGCACTTCTGTTAATGAAAAGCATATGAAATTTTATTAAATATGTTGGTTTTTTCATCTGTTTTCTCAGCCTTTCAGGATTATCCAGTCTTGGTTATTTCTCATTCTTTTGATATACTTTTTTTCTACTTCATCACACTTAATTTTTTTTCCTTTTTGTTCAGAAGAGGAAAGGGTGGAAGTAGCTTCTTTTTTTTCTAATTGAAAAAGTCCCTGGTCTTTTTTCTCTGCTCCATCTGGACATAAATCCACAAATTCATGTTTGGCTGTACAGATGATGGTATCTATATCTATTTGGCTACTTCAGTCATGTCTCCTTTCTTCTGATAAAAATCTGGTCCTATATTTGTACATTCCACATGTTGCCTTCCTACAGTATTAGCAGAGGGCTGTGACACCAGTGACCCTCAAATTGCATAGCTCCAGATTGCACTCAGATTTCATTCTCATTGGCATTTCTAATACCGTGCAGCAAAAATCATCATTAATAATTAAATTGTATGTTTAAGTATGTCTATATGAGCAGGAGGACAGTGAAGATACATAGAAGGCAAATCAATTCTAAAATTGAAAAATCCCTGAAGAAGTTTCAAATAATCACAGATCAAAATCTTTTTCAACTCTGTGACCTTCTCTTGAAAAATATACTAGCATTTTCTTTACCTCCGTGCATTAGAGGTAGCAAAAAGACTGTACAGAGATCAAACAGAGGGAAGCACCACTCAATAAAAGTTCCTCCCAGAGGAATATTTGGGTTAGAAGGTGCTCTTAGAACCATTTTTAATTTCATTGAAATTTTTTCAGTGGTTGGAAAGGTCCAGTGTGATTTTGCAGGCCAGGGTCTTAAAGAGCAGTGCATGCAGAGCGGCATTGTGAGCACGAGTGGGGTGTGCAAGTAGAGCATCCCTGTGACTGTGCAAAAAGGACAGCCCCACTGGGTGTGAGTGTGCACAGCCCACTGCTGTGAGCACCAGTGCACTGCTGCAGTGTTGTCTGAGGGGCACAGCAGCAGCCAAGGAGTGTGCAAGGCCCCTTTTAGTGTCTGCTCAGTGCTGCAGGGTGTGAGCATGCAGGAACTGCTGCAGGGTGTGAGTGTGCAAGGACTGCTGCAGTGTGTGAGTGTGCAAGGACTGCTGCAGTGTGTGAGTGTGCAGGGACTGCTGCAGTGTGTGAGTGTGCAAGGACTGCTGCAGCATGTGAGTGTGCAGGGACTGCTGCAGGGTGTGAGCATGCAGGAACTGCTGCAGTGCGAGTGTGCAAGGACTGCTGCAGGGTGTGAGTGCTGGAATTGCTGCAGGGTGTGAGTGTGCAAGGACTGCTGCAGTGTGTGAGTGTGCAAGGACTGCTGCAGTGTGTGAGTGTGCAGGGACTGCTGCAGTGTGTGAGTGTGCAAGGACTGCTGCAGCATGTGAGTGTGCAGGGACTGCTGCAGGGTGTGAGCATGCAGGAACTGCTGCAGTGCGAGTGTGCAAGGACTGCTGCAGGGTGTGAGTGCTGGAATTGCTGCAGGGTGTGAGTGTGCAAGGACTGCTGCAGTGTGTGAGTGTGCAAGGACTGCTGCAGTGTGTGAGTGTGCAGGGACTGCTGCAGCATGTGAGTGTGCAAGGAGTGCTGCAGGGTGTGTGTGTGCAAGGACTGCTGCAGGGTGTGAGAAGGCAGGGCACTGCTGCAGGGTGTGAGTGTGCAGGGCGCCATTGGGAGTGTGCAGGGCACTGCTGTGGGTGTTGGATGTAATGGAAGAGCTGCATTTTCCAGGCCTCTTTGTAAGGATGGAGGGAAAACCAAATGAAGTGGCTGTGTCATCATGGGAGGCTGCTCTTGGCCACCAGTCAAGACAGCGGCACCAAAAAGTTGTTGTTTAAGGAACCATGGGATGCCTCCAAATCAACTGCCCTTGTCCTTACGGGGGAATTAAGCTGGTGGGTGTTATTTGGGAACACCACACAGCAGGTAGAGACAGGTCCACGAGATTCCTAAAACAATTGGATGACAGCTTTTTGGTACAGGACTCAGGGAGCTGACTCAGAGAGGTGCCCTCTGTGATTTGGTGCTTGTTCCCAGAGGGGCTCTTGTGGGTGGAGTGGTGAATGGTGACCATCTTGGCCACAGCAACCATGAAGTAATTAAATTTGAAATCTCAGTTGTCTTGTCTGCACCTGTCTTTCTCCCAAGATGGATGAGGCACAGGCTAGCACAGTTGGAAAATCAGCATGTTTTATTAATGTGTCCATGGCAAAGCTGTTATCCCAAAATGCGTTCTTTCCTGCAGTGTGCAAGAAGCCAATCCCCACAGAGTGGAAGCATAATCCCCTACAGAATGGAAGTATTTGATTTATTTTCAGTTTTGTTCAGAAGGGGGTGCTGCATGGCAAATCCACAAAGCCAGCATCAAGACTATCAATACTTTTCATTATTTACATATATTATCAAACCAATTATGTGGTCCCCTAATTAATTTATATTCTTTTTTCTATTGTTTAAAAGATTCCCTTGTATTTTATGCAAATTAGCCTGCTTGCTCAGTTTGCCTCTTCCCTGGAGTCATGGGTTTCTTGGACTGGTGAGCCAGGAGCCAGTGGTTGTGATCTCCTCGTGTCAGAAGTTCCTGTTATACAGTTGGGGAGTTGAGTTTATAAATATCTTCCTGCCATTGTCTTCACTTTGGGACAACCTTTGGTGTCTCTCATCTTCCCATTGGGACTGCTCCTGGTATCTCATCTTCCTGTTGGTACAGCTTTTGGGCCCTCTATTCCCCACTGGGACAACCCTTGATAGGAAAAATTTGAGCCATCTAACCTGACCATGAGTCCCAATGTAACTGTAGGAAAAAGCAGTTCCACAATCAAATAAATATTCTTGTGTCTGTTCATTTAACCAGAATGAAAACTTGTTTTATAATATATCAAAAAATTGTCTTTCAATTGAAGATGACATATTTTTCTCATTTAAAATGTTTTCAGAATTTCAATCAAAAAATATTTTTATGGTATTCATAGAATCAGGATGCAAAATGTATTTCAGTATAATAATGTATTTTATTTGCTTTATCTAATGAGTTTTAATTTTGAATGTATTCTAGAATATAGCATAAGTAGAGAAAAAGAAATGCTCTGATGTTTTGATTTTGTCTTTGAAATTCAATGCAGCTAAGCACATCAGTATGCTTACCTGATCCACAAAGGTACCTGAGGAAGCTTTTTATCTGAGTCTTGTGGGATTTGGATTCCTAACTCAATTAAATCCTTTTTATTTCTTTAGATTTGCTTCAGCCAAAACATTCATACTAAGCTTTAAAGTAAACTTTGGTTAAACATGTAAAGTTTTCTTCTCAAACTCAAATAGTAGTGATTTTAATTTCCTTTGTCTAATGAGATTAAACTACTGAACTACTGTATTACTCTGGTGACCTCTTTTTCTTTGGTAAGCTGTCTGAATTGTGGCAAACATGTGGCATGTGGCATGTGGGAACAGAGGAAATGTCAAAGAGGGGAGCAAAGATTTACAAAATCTAATAACTTTCATAAGCTTTAGCTCCTTGACTTAATATGGACAAAAAAAAAAAAAAAGGAAGGAAAATGCCACATGCTATAATAATATGGGTTCTTTTAAAACAGAAAAAAAGTGTACCAACAGATTTATAATGACTTTTTGTAATCCTGGAGTGCAGATTTACTATAGTTAATATTTTCTCTTTAAAGTTCAGTTAATATTGTTGTTTCTTGCTAAGTCTTTCATGAAGTTCCTTTTGGCTTAAGCTACTATACTTGTACTTAGTAAAATCTGCATGAAAAGAAAATACACCATAAAAACCTCTTAAATTAAAAATTAATTTCTGTTTCATAAGAAAATATGTCCATTCTTTAGGCATTTGATGATGAATTATCCCAGTGTTATACATTAATAGAAGGTTTTCTTGTGATTTTGGGAAATGAGAACACTTTTTTTTTTGTTCCCAGAATCTGTTACAGCCTACCTTTGGCAACCTTTTGTAGTCATTAAATAACAGGGTTTTTTTGTATAAAAGAGGTTCTGACAATGACTACTACATTTCTTTTATTTGGTTAATACATATTTCCTAATCCTAATTATGGTAGTTGGTGCTGTGTTGTGTGCTGGTACTAAGGTTCAGAGTAATGTCATGAATTTATTTTTCCTTTCAATCATTCACACAGATAATGTTAAGTGCTCCTGGGGCTAAAAAGAAATGAGAAAGAGAAGGAAAATGTGTCTTTTCCAGAAGTTGGATGCTTGTCCACATGTACACAATGCAGAGTACCAGTACCTATTATCAGAGTATATTTTTTGAAACTTGTTAAGATATGTAATAACATAAGAGAATAGACTGTTACAAGGACAGTAATGTTTTAAAGTAAACGTGCCACCTGCTGAAGATACAGCCTCATGCAGTGGGCAGTTGGTGGGGACTTTTCCCCATCTTCAGTCATTATTTGCCCCAGTCTGGTGGCAGCACAGTGCAGGTCCTGATCTGACCTGTGCTGTGGAAAATCCCTCCAATCTCCCAGTGCAATGATGGTCATTTCCAAGCCATGCCAGGGTGCCCTGACAGCCATGACCAGGCCACAGAGCAGCTGCCCAGACTCTCTGCCCTGTGCCTCCTTCCCTCCTCCCACGCTCAGCCTTTTGGTCCAGCTCTGCTCCACTGCCCTGCCCCACAGCAGCCATGGGAAGAAGACTCTCTCTCTTATTTATTATTATAAATAATTATATTATTCTCTCTTCAAGTGTTTAAATGTCTCTGGACTGTCTCAGGACTGCTGATGATTTCTAAAGCCTTTCTTAACAGATTCCTAATGGCACCATACATTTGTATTAACATATTGATATAAATATTGACATCATATCCCTGTTCAAGAACACTGCAAATGCACACACAGTAAATCAAATGGAAGCAGTGATATACTCCAAAGATTATTAAAAAATTCTTCCCAACTTTGGGAAAAATAAATTACTTTGTCATATTGAGTAAAGAAAAATAAAAACTTCCTAAAATTGCTTTGTGCTCTCTAATGCTATACTACATTCTAACTTCTATTTAATTGCAGTTTTAAACACAAATAGCTGTCTGATACATATGTGACTTTGAATAAATCCATACCTGCAGTTTCAGTCTAGCAGGACTACTTGTAGGTAAGAAACAGCCATCAAAACCATGGGGAGTTGTAAGCAATTAACATATTCTTTCACAAAGCATATTGATACTTTAAAACCTAGGTCCCAGTTTCCATATATTAACATTCTCCCAGAATTTATGAGTGAAAGTGAAGTAGAACAGAATAATAATCAGAAATATATAATTTTAAAAAATGTGTATATTCCTGGTAACATTATGGTCTATTTATACTTAATGATTATATAATTAGAACTTTTAATCATTGAAATTTTAAAGTAAAAATGATACTTTGGTTCAAAGTCTGTTTGAAATAAGGTGTTTCTTTGGGTTTCAGCTCTTTCTGAAGCTCTCACTGCAATTCTTTGTATTTCTGCCCAGTACTAGTCACATAGTCATGATAATGCAGTTTAAGAAATTTCCACCAGATAAGTCACAGCAACAAGGTAATTGTACCCTCCTATGCACATGTTGTAATTTGATTAATTTAAATCCTCTTGTGTTATGAACTAATCAGCTGAATTTTCTTATATTTACCGCAAGTGTAGAGTTCTCACATGTTTAGTTATCGCAGTTCAGCTGATATTCAGCAACTTTGTGATATTAAGTAGTTGAGTTCTTTGTAGAAAAAGTTTAGAGGTATACAGTGCAACTGTTACTCAAGGGCTACTGAAATTCCAACATGAAAAAATCCTTGATCTTCCTCATAATCTCCAAAATTAAGCTACTGATGAACAGAATGCATTTTTAGAAGCAGTTTCAATAATTGAGAGATTATGGAAGACATTAAATAATTTGCCATCTGCTATGCAACATGATATCCCAGTATGGCCCAGAGATTCTATTTTCTGGGAAATCTCCTTTCTAAAGAAAAAAAACCTTACCCTTACATGTGCTTGTTCAATTTTTAGAAATTAGTTCAACATCTCCCCATAGTAGTTCTCTTCAGGCTGAGCTACTATTTTGTTCCAGTCATTTTGTTTAGTCATTCCAGAGGGAGGTTTAGAGACCAGCATGTACCAGACTTGACTTCCTCGCATACTCATGTTGAGATTATATATCTAAACATATGTGTGTGTGCATATATATATATATATATATATATATATATATATATATATATATATATATGATTATATAAAAAGTTATACATTATATAGAAATTATGTGATAGTGAGACTGGGTGGAATTTGTCAAAATAAATCACAGTATGTTTGGGGAGCAGGGCATAAAGAAACTTGAACTCTTAAGGTTCAAAAAAACCTGCAGATAATCTGGTATAGCTGCATAAGGAATACAAATGATTTGGTGATAACTACACCAAAGTTTAGAGGTTGATCCCATTATGGGCCATTTACTTAAGAGATGAACTCAATGATCCTTGTGGGTCCCTTCCAACTCAGAGTATTTTGTGATTCTGTGAAAGAAACAGAGGATGTAGAACTGCCCTCAAATAAAGTTGTATAATAAACATAATGAAGAAGAACCAATTCATTTCAGATGGGCACAGAAATTAATGCAGTTTAATATCAGGCTTTGGAAATTAATTTAGGAAACAAATGCTCATGTTTTGTGGCTGTTGATTAAATTATGCTGCCATCGCTATGCTGTAACTGTAAATGTACAGACAGTTCCTGAGCTGAAAATTAATAATTGAAAGAAGGTAGCAGACAGAAGCACACAGAGGATTAGGGACCTGTGTACCAGGTCTGGGTGAGATGGATTTTTGTTTATTCCAGCAGCCTTTAGGTGCTGTGTTTTGGACACCAGTGTTTTGACTATTTCACCACAAGACTTCTCTTTTCCCATTCTACTTACCAAGGGTGGGGGACAAGACATTGAGAGGGGAGACTGCTGGGAAAACTCACCCAAATTGGCCAAAGGGATATTCCACACCAAATAACAGCATGATCAGAAATAAAATTGGAGGTTTTGGCTATTGAGGTAGGTAGGCATTGTTCAGACTCCAGCCGAGCATGGGAGATAATGAGGGAGTGCTTATGCATCATGTGTGGTTTTTTCTCTTCACTTATTAAACTACTTTTGTCTTGACCAATGAATTTTCTTTTTCTCTTCCTATTCTTTCCCCTCCTCTGTTGCATGTGTGGCTTAGTGACTGAAAAGCTGTGTGGGTGCATGTTGCTGGCTTGGGGTCAATCCAGCAGAACCTGATCAGTCAGTCCAGTCTGGATGCCTTTAAAGTGTGTGTTTAAGGACCTTCCTAATTTATATGACATGGCATTGGTCTGTCTTGAACAGTTTGGTTTTTTTCTTAAAATAGCATTTGTGGTAATTAAAGGATTAGTAATAATTCAGACAAAATTTCTGTTTAATTTGGCTTGAATTCGATAAAAGAGAGAACGACATAAAAAACTTCCCACCAGATTGACATAAAGCTGTTTTCATACTGATTATGCCTCTAAGTAGCCCAATACCTGGGCATATATACTCTGTTTCTTGTTACTGCAGAATTCTGAAGCCAAGAAACATAACATTTTGAATTAATTTGTGGCAAGACATAGATTTCTTTTTTTTCATTATTCCTCTCTTCATATGGGCTATTGCATTTGCCAAAATTTCTCACTTTTACAACTTATCTGGGATTGGGAAAAATGCAATTTTTAGGAACTAACTTATTTAATAGATTATGATATCCAATGAGAATGATTTTCTGTTTCCCTGAAATGTCATTCAACATCTTTTTCCATTACTAGCACCCTCTCATAACAGCCACTACAGTTTTAGACTGAAAACAAAATATGTTTTTTAGCCTAAACCATAATTTTTACCTGAGTTTTCAAAATAATGAAAAATGCCTTTTCAAAATGAAAATGCTGTCTCCAACAGAAGTGCAGTATAGCAATATGCAAAGCTGTAAAAGCAGTCAGTACAAAAAGAAATTTAATTGCATATAAAATACCTGATGTGGCCATTTGATAATATCAGTACTAATTTTTTTTTTTCATTTTTCCAATTTTATCCTGGTAGTACTTTGAAAGAACAAAATCTAAGCAGTCTAAGAATAGAACTGACCACGTTCTCTCTCATCTCCATAATGTGTTGTTTCTAAGCTCTGTTTCTTCATTCCTGTCAGAGCTTATTTTTGTATCAAATAAAAGCATACACAAACCAAAAATAGACAATCTTTGCATGTCTTCATAATGAGAACCCACACTAGAATACCATGTGTTATGTTGGATAGAGTTAATTGGCTCAGGCACTGTAATGAGTGTGCTCGTGAAATCTTCATTTTTGTTTCTTTATTTTAATGCTAGCTAGTCTAAGCAAAAACCAGAAAGTAACAAGGATGGTAAAGAGATGTAATCCAGAACAGACTGTGATTTTGATGGTAAAATATTGTTGTGAAAATTGTTTTAAAGAAAGTAATTCTGAGTCTTATGCTCAGAGCTCAATGAGCTTTTGAAAGAGCGTTTTATAAGCAGCCAATTAAGGAAAGCCTGTTTTCTTGACCTGTTATGCCTGCTATTTGCCACCCTACCCAAAAATCTTGCAGGACATATACATCTTTTGCTTGATTTCTCTACCCAGCATATTTACTCTCCCTACATACTGCCATCTTATTTCTGCATCCCCTAGTGCCCTCCTTGACAATTTTCCAGCTTTAGGAGCAAGACCTGGTGCTTTCTCTTTTACACGCCCACTTTTCAGAATTTTTGTGATCTATGATATCACTTCTTTTTCAGGTTTGCAAATGCCTTATTAAAAAAAACCCACAGTAGCTGCCAAATAAATAGAAGACACAGTGGCATTGCATAATCCTCTTTATATAAAATTAAATTAAGGACAGAATTACAAACACAAGTGAACAGGTATACAAACACAAGTGAGCAGGTAAAAGTAAATCTGTTGCTAATTTTATTTTATTAAATATCATTAACTAAAAAAATTAAGGATAATTTTCTATTTCTTTTACAAATGTTTTAGGAGAACTGTTTTTAACTGTCAGACCAAATTTTTTTTAGATGTCTGGAAAACAGATTTTAAACAATATATTGAAAACGTGAAGACTTGTCTTAACCCTGAAACCTATATATTGAATTGAAACTTTTGAATGAGACCAGGCTGTAGCAGCAGATCCAGGAGTTATTAACTTCCCATTTTTGTCCTTTTCAGCACTGAATTTTACCTTGAAAATTATATGTATTTTACCAAAAATTAAGGGGAAGGCCTTCTTAGTAGTGTTAAGTGTTCTGTGTGTTGGGTCCTACCCAGCAGACACAGCCTACAAGACACTTGTTTATTAAGCAGAACAATCTCATTATTAGGACAGTGGTGCAGTGTGGTTTATTTCATACTCTGAAATCACTCAAGGAAATAACTGAGTGGATTATATTAATTCTGGACTCTGTATTGTGCTATTATGTGTAGCAATAACTGGCAGCATATTAAAACAGAGATCAGGGACCACAATCATTCTTTTGAAGGCAGTTCTGAAATTTCAAAGCTCTTGAATTATTCATGTATTTTTCAATTTTTAAAAGATGATTGAATTCTTGATGATGTGACGATGTAAATAAAAACATTGAAGAGTATTAAGTGTATTTTTTTCCCCATGGTTGTTTTGAACCACTGTAGTTGAAGGTGTTGATTTTGTGTCAGTAGCCATAATTAAGATAGAAACATTAGATAATTTATTTGTCCAATGCCCTACGTTTGCAAAAAGAAAAAAAAAATCCAGTCAAGATAGAAATGTACATGATTATAATGGGAAACTGAATAGAAATATTCAATCTATTTAATATTAAAAAATCTGAATTAATATTAGACCTTTGTTGTTTTCTGTTCCTATTTTCAAAGCCAGTAGCACACATTTAACATGTAAATATATAACATTTTTAAGGTAGCAATGTCAACATAAAAATCAAAAGAATTATGTGAGCATATGTTTGGTCTTTTAAAATGTATCTTTATGTTCTCCAAGGAGTTTGGAATTTGGGCTTTTAATTAGTTTTTGATACATCCAAGGTTTTTTAGACTGAAAAATGCATGCGTGCTCTACACGCCACATGCAGAAAGAGCTGGTTATGGTGCATGTGTGTTATCATCATCTGAGTGTTCACAGTAACATTTTTAAGGACATGACAGTCTGGTTTTCTTTTCATTGTGTAGTTTTAAGCCTCTGTTTATGCTCCTCAGTTACTGTGGAATAAGGACCATTTAATGCAGAGATTGACAATTATCTCCTAAAAGATCAGCCATCAGAAAATATCACAGAAGGATGTCTGTGTCTTATGATGGAAATGATGAACTTCTATTACATCTGACAAAATTGAATTAACAGCTTTGCATAGATTAGCCCATTGGCTGAGCAGTAGTGTGAGGATTTTCCTGGAAGATTTTTAAGGTATTAAGCCTTCCAGCTGTAATAAGGTTAATACTGTTCTAAGTGGCTTGAATGTCAGTGTTGGCAGTTTAACTGCTATAATATTTCTGAAAGCAGGGAGAGAAACACTCTCATGTTCACTTCATTCAAAGACTGCTTTGAGAAGAGGACATATGTTTCCTTAAGGTTATCACTGAGTGTAACTGTAATAAAGCACAGAATTACAGACTGGTTGAGGTGGAGGAGACCTCTGTAGATCATATGGTTGACCTAGAAATGGTTTTTCAGCACCATGTCTCTCTGGCTTCTAAATATCTCCAAGAATGGAGAATCCACAACCTTCTGTGTGAATTTTCAATAACCCTTACAGAAAAGATTTTCCTGTTGTTCAGAAAGAGCCTGCCATGATTCAGTATGTGCTCATTGCCTCTTGTCCTGTTACTGGGCACAAGCCTGGAAAGTGGAAAAAGCCTGGCTCTTTTTGCACCTTCCCTTCAGGTATTTGTTGTCATTACTAAGATCCCCCCTAAGCAATCTCAAGGCTGAACAGTCCCAGCTCTCAGCCTGTGCTCATAGCAGAGATGCTCCAGTCCCTTAATCAGCTTTGTGGGTCTTTGTTGGACACTGCAGTCTGTACATACAATTTATATTCAGGAGCCCAGAGCTGGATGCAGCACTCCAAGTGTGGGCTCATTATTTCTGAATCCAAACGAGAGTACTGTAACTGCTGCTGAAAAGAAATTAACTCTCTCCTAGCTGAATCCAGGAGAAGTAGATGTTCTCTTAAGATATCTCGTAGGACATTTTGATGTGGTTTGTGCCAAAAAATGGAACAAATAGTTCAGTGAATATGTAGGTAAATCAGATGATCGTTAGCAGACCTTTCTAGAATCATAGAATATACTGAGTTAAAAGGCACCCTGTAGTTCATCTCCTGGCCCTGCGCAGGACACCCCAAGAGTCACACCATGTGCCTGAGAGCAATGTCCAAACACTTCTTGAAATCTGTCAGGCTTGGTACTGTGACTCCTTCCCCGGGGAGCCTGTTCCAGTGCCCAACCACTGGCTGAAAAGCAGTTTCCTGATATGCACCCTAAACCTCCATTGACACAGCTCCATGCCATTTCCTCAAGTCCTGTCACTGGTCATGAGACTGAAGAAATTGGCACCTGCCCTTCTGCTTCCCCTCATGAGGATGTTGAAGGCCCCAGTGAGGTCTCCCCTTGGTCTTCTCTTCTCCAGGCTAAGCAAGACAAGTGACCTCACAGAACTTCCCCTCCAGTCCTGTCACCATCCTCATGGCCCTCCTCTGGACACTTTCTAACAGCTTTGTGTCTTGTTTGTGTTGTGGCACCCAAAACTGCCCCAGCACTGGAGGTGAGCCCTCCCCAGAGCAGAGCAGAGCAGGACAATCCCCTCCCTTGCCTGGCTGGCCATGCTGGGCCTGATGTCCCCAGGACACGCTTGGTCCTCCTGGCTGCCAGGGCACTGCTGGCTCAGATTCAACTTTCCATCCACCAGGACCCCCAGGTCCCTTGTGAGAAATATCATGCTGAAATAAAGTCAGGGCTTCTACCCTGCATAGTCAATTCTTCATCCAATACACGGAGCTTGAAATAGAGTTTGTGTTTTTCAGCAATATATTCTCATGGATTCTACAAGTTAAAGGAATTGGGAACCATTAGAACTGAATATCCTGAGAGAGAAGGCATAACTCTCAGACTAATAATGTAAACCAATGTGTACTAGCTAAATTAAGCAGTGAAAAGCAAGATTACAATCTGGTGATGAAGTATGATGAAGTTATTACCTGGTAACTTACATAATGAAATTAACACTGCTTAGAGGTGGCTGTTAATTCATTTTTGTCATTGGGATTTGGAAGCAGAGAGAAATAAAATCAGGTGAGAGACAATGCTCTTTCAGAGAGGTAAAAATGAAATGATAAAAGATGTAATTGAATTCTGGAATAAATGAAAGTTAGTTTCTTTGGTCCTAAGGGGAAGCTAATAGTGAAGCTTTGTTTCCATTCACTTCAATTTATGCTTGAGTACAGCTAAGTCTTATTAGGGCCTTGTAACAACAGTTACTGATTTTTAGGAACTGTTGTGTAGGAAAATTTGAACAGGGACAAATTATTTTTCCCTTCTTGGTAGTAAAAGTAAATTCAGGAGGAGGTAGTCCAAAGATATATGAAATAATTTTTTGTGTGAATTCTGTTCACAATGCAAATTCACTCTAAAGTTGTTTGGGTTTTTTTCCCCCTCTATCTTTCTATGTTGGACCAACTTAGGTTGCTGCTCACACAGGGATGTGTGAAAATATCTGAGTCTTTCTTATTTCGCAAAGTATAATAAGTACTGTGGCATTATCCAAATACAGGACTCAAAAATCACTATATAGTATGTTTTTTCCCCAAGTAACAGATCAAAATATTGTCTAAGTTTAAAGTGCAAATATTGCTTTGCTTTGCACAGTAGCTGGAATTCTCTGTTAAAGTCAGTATTCAACCAATTCTCCCATGAAAATGGAGCTTTGCAAAAGTTGATTTTCAAAGATGACTGTCTATCTATCTGAGCTCTTTTAAAGTTAATAAAGTATCAAATTCGAAGACAAAATATTTATATGAGACATAGATACTAATTTTAAGATGAAATAAATTGTCCTTTGAATGTACTGATTGCTTAGTACTGACTGGATTGGGGCCTAGTTAACTAGCAAAGACTGGACATGGAGTTTTTTAGTGTATGAACTTACTGATGAATTTTCATGGTTGAAATTGCTTAAGAAAAATACATAAGCTTTTGTTAAGGAAGGCATTGTAGAAAATAGCTCTTTTCCTTTTGTTGTTTTGCTATTCTTGACTAAAAATACAGGGGAAGAGGGTGTGAGTTTGGGATTTTTTTGTCCTTGGAGTTTAGTTATGTTACTGGGGTTCAAAATGTCAAATAAATTTAGTTTTGCTTTCTGATGAGCAGTTATTGTGGGACAGTATTGGTAAGGACTGATGATATTCAACAGGGAAAAAAAAAACCAGAACATCAATAACCATGATTTGTAATGTAGTTCTGGAAAGTCAGGAATTCCAACTAAGATCTGTTTAACGTGTTCTTGAATAATTCATTTGTATTACTGACCGTAATTTTCCTGGAAGTACTTTTTGCACATCTGGTTGTATTGTAAAGACTGTTTCTTCTCCTCCTTCAAATCTATCCCAAACTTTCACACTTTTTAATTCAGACCACAGTTCCTTGTCCTAATATCTCCTGAGAATTTCACTTGCATAGTAACCCTGAAGATATTTGATTAATGCAATTTAGATGGTAACATCCTATGAACCATGTGCCCTCTGTGTTGCATTAATTTCACTTCAGTATTTTATACCTGATCATGCCAGAGTTCCACAAAAGATAAAAGAGCAATTGCTCAGTTATTGCTCAGAGATTATCAGCATTTAGCAATGTATGTCCTAATAGCTCTGTCCACGATAGACAAGTATATGACAAAAGTATCATGAAAATGCAGTTAATTTTCAGGGATAAAAAGCATACTGCTAGTCCCTCAATGGACTTTTTTTTCAAATGCAATACTTTCCCACGATAAAGACTGCTGTGTGTATAGTGCTTTCCAAAGCCTTTGACAATCTCTTGTCATTTTCTCTTTTCTTGTAGCTGATGGATGCACTGACTGGTCTGTGGATTACAAGAAATATCAAGTTCTAGTGGGAGAACCTGTTCGTATAAAATGTGCACTCTTTTATGGATATATTAGAGCTAATTACTCCCTAGCCCAAAGTGCTGGACTTAGTTTGATGTGGTACAAAAGCTCTGGACCTGGAGATTTTGAGGAACCTATAGCTTTTGATGGAACCAGAATGAGCAAAGAAGAAGACTCGATTTGGTTCAGACCAACAGTGGTACAAGACAGCGGGCTCTATGCATGTGTTATAAGGTACTATATTTTAATATAATGCATTTTAACTGACCAAATATGAAACAAGTCTCTTAATAGCAAGACTTCTGTGCTAAAGAAATTTTTTTCTGACTGTGTTCTTTTTTGTTCTCCTCCTGGCTTTCCCTACCCTGAAGGTTTTTATGCCTGACTAGAAATTGTTATTGAATGTCTTGAACATATTAATTTTCTTTTGTATAAATTCAGTCATTTATTACAAAATCTAAAATTTATAAGGTGATTGGGACTGGATGAATAAGTCATCTGTTCCTTTCTCTGATTCTGGTTTCACTCCTGTAATCACTATCCTAGAGTAAAAAAAAATCTTTACTTTTACATTCTGATTTAATTTTGTGCATTTCATTAAGTGATTTAACTTAATTACCTTTTTTCTGTAAAAAAAAATTGCTATTTGATGTGAAGTAGTTGTATCAAGGAAAACAGAAGGTGAAATTTCATCATTTTTGCATACATCCTCTGGCTTAACCTGATAATAGAGTCCGGATGCTAGATGTCTTCCAAAAATATTTAACCTTCTGATTCATGAAGTTTTATCACCAGGAACTGGACTATATTCTGCTTCTGCTTTCTGCAACAGTTATTCAGCTTTTTTCTGCATCTTTAATGTGCTTTCCACAGATATTTTTCAAGCTTTTTACAATGTTCCTCTCCATGTGGATAACTAAAAATGTGGTCTTGCTACTAATACACAAAAACAAAGTGTAAAGCAACTGACTGGCTAGAAAAGAAACATATGATGCAGCACTTTTTTTATTTTTTGGTTGTTTGATTTTGGTTTTTTGTGTTGGATTGAGGAGGGCAGCACAGATTGCTGTTTGGCTTGTGTGTGCTGATGGAGATTTTTACTAAATAATGTGTTTATAAAAACATTTTTCTGTGAGCTCTTTATATAACTTGTGAGACATTTCATATCACATTGTTTGTCCAATAGCATATTCAACATGGTTTTTCTGATGATGACTGTTCTCTTTAAAAGAAATGCACAAAACCCTACAAATGAGGCTCCTTAAGGAGAATTTTTTAGTTATATTTGGATAAATATTTTCTGATAAGCATGTAACAGTAGCCATGAAAATGAAAACAGTTTTGTCAATTATTCCATAATGTTATTTAAAATACCATAATTAATCTCCTCTGTTTATATAAAGAAAACCTTAATTATCTGATGTTGCAATTTCTGTCAAGTATAGATAAATGTTTAATTTAGCTACTCAGACATACTTTATGTTTATCATTTCAACCTGTACTCACAGCTTTTTTTTACATGGATTTTTATTTAATCCAGAGGTAGGTCAAACCATGTTCTAATCTGCTTTGAATTACTGTGGTGGTTTTCTACCCAGTCAGAAATTAGACCTACAAATAAACCACTCCTCTTCCCACTGCCCCCTTTGTCAAGACAGGGACAAAGGCAGAGGCTATGGGTTGAGATAACAGTTTACTGAAAGCAAGGAGCAGCGGAATAAGAAATGCACAGTAATAGCAGCAATATTATAACAAATAAAAAGGTGCTTTATGCTCAAAAGGTGTTCATTCCCTTGACCTAGTTCTGCATTGCCACCAGGACAAAGACAAGACAGTGACACTCCCTGCAGGTTGCGCCATGTGGCATTCCCCACACAAAGTTAAGGTGGCAGCTCTTCCCACACCCAGCACCCTGTGCCTTTTCCCAGACAAAGACAAGCTGGTGGGAGCTTCCTACAGATGGCTTTCCCCATCCCTAAGTCAAAGACAATGGAAAACAATGATGGACAAACCTCTGAAAACCAAATTGTTCATGTCACACCATGCTGTTGAGCTGGGTTCAGCTCCTCTTGGTTCGGTTTTGCCACTGTTTTGTTCCCCACAGCTGCTTCCCACACCAGCACTGCCACTTTTGCCCACTCTGCTCCTCTGGGGTGCAGGCTGCATTCCCTTCTGGCCACACCCCAGAGCTGCACTTGAGGAACAGGAAGGGGATGGGTGACAGTGGTAGAGGATGGGGTCAATCCTATACACACCCCCTGTGATGAAGAGAGGGATGTCACATCACAGGGCTGCTTGTTATTTATCATATATAGACAGTGAATATAGCAGGATAAGCTGCACTAAGAGTTAATATATATATTCAAGTGCAGCTTCCAGAAATTATGTATATGCTACACATACGTGTGGTTTCTGTCAAAAATTCTGCCTTTAAAGTTTCAAAAATAGCTGAAATATTGTTCCTATCAAGAGAACACTTCCTTCATGTATTCTTTTTCTTCCCTGCCTAAAAACATCAATTACTACATCTAGTAGTTGCCCAACATAATATCAGCATAGGTCAGTGAAACTGGAGTTCTGTAGATACATCTTAGTGAAGATTTATGTGATTTAGAATCATATTATCATTTGTGTTGGAAAAGGTCTCCAAGATCATGGAGTAAAATATTTTTACAAGGAGCACCACAGGAACTAATACATTGCGTTATGTGCCACATCCGGTTGTTTCTTGAATGCTTCCAGGGATGGTGACTCCAAATCCATGGGTACTCCATTCCAGTGCTTAACTACTCTTTCAGTGAAGAAATTATTCCTAACATCCAACCTGAACTTCCCCTGATGCAGCTTGGGGCCTTTTCCTCTTGTCAATGGTTGGCTGGGAGAACAGGCCAGCCCCTACCTGGCCACAATCTCCTTTAGGATAGTTTTAGACAGTGATCAGATCTCTCCTGAGCCTCTTCTTTGTACTAAACAATCCCAGTTCACTCTGTGATTCCTCACACAATTCACTCTCTAGAACTTTCACCAGTTCTGTTGCCCTTCCCTGGACTCACTCCAGCCCCTCAAAGCCTTTCTTGCAGTGAGGGTCTCAAAGCTGGACACAGGATTAGAGGTGTGGCCTCACCAGTGCCCAGTACAGGGGGACAATCCCTGCCCTGCTCCTGCTCCCACACTATTGCTGATCCAGGCCAGAATGCCACTGGCCTTCTGGGTCACCTGGGCTGTTGACGGGAGCCCCAAGATCCTTTTCTGCTGGGCCCCTTTTGAGCCACTCTTTCCCCATCCTGTAGCACTGCATGGGGCTGTTGTGACCAAAGTGCAGGACCCATCACTTCACCTTTTTTAACCTCATGCAGTTGGCCTCAGTGCATCGATCCAGCCTACCCCAAACTCTCTGCAGAGCCTTTGTATCATGCAGCAGACCAGCATTCCTGTCCATCTCACTGTCATCTGCAACATTACTGAGCGTGCACTCATTGCCCTCTTCTAAACCATCAAGAAAAATATAAACAGAGCTGGCCTCAGCAGTGAACCATGGGAAGCCCCACTAGTGATGGCCAACAAGTGGATGTAGCACCATTCACCACGACTCTCGGGATCTGGCCATCCAGCCATGACTTATATCTATGAATATGTTTAATTTTTAGGGACATTAATTGTTTTGTTAAGCTGTAACATTTAGTGGAGAAAAATGCATATGAACAAGTCTTGTTCAGAAACATAAATGTCTATGAAAAATGCTTAAGATACAGACAAATAGAGATAACAATAGAAGTTTAAATAAAGCATTACAAATTACATTATAGATGAAAAATCTTAATCGTTAACATACTTAAATTCATTAGGTACTTATTAGCCATAAAAATATTCCCTATAATTAATTTACAGATATTCAGCTTTGAAGATTCAAGTTCAGATGACAGCAAGGTTCAAACAGGGAATAACAGCATCTATGGAGATTGTTCAAATCTATTTTCATCCCCAGTTGGTAAAAAACCCTGAGCTTCAGAATCCTTAACTGTTTCTATTAGTAACACACAGTACAGAATTTGAGACAAAGAAGTAAAGACTGAAATAGTGGGAAAGGAAAGGAAAGGAAAGGAAAGGAAAGGAAAGGAAAGGAAAGGAAAGGAAAGGAAAGGAAAGGAAAGG